>JAWRVZ010000042.1:145000-300000 GCA_037043235.1 Rhodeus uyekii | reverse complement strand
GAGACAGAACGACAGATAGAAAGACAGAACGACAGAGACACAGAATGATAGAAAGACAGAACGACAGATAGAAAGACAGAACGACAGAGACGCAGAATGATAGAAAGACAGAATGAGAGAGAGACAGAACGACAGATAGAAAGACAGAACGACAGAGACACAGAATGATAGAAAGACAGAACGACAGATAGAAAGACAGAACGACAGATAGAAAGACAGAACGACAGATAGAAAGACAGAACGACAGAGACACAGAATGATAGAAAGACAGAACGACAGATAGAAAGACGGAACGACAGAGACACAGAATGATAGAAAGACAGAACGACAGATAGAAAGACAGAATAACAGAGAGACAGACAGACAGAATGATAGAAAGACAGAATGACAGAGAAAGACAGAATAACAGAGAGACAGACAGACAGAATGATAGAAAGACAGAATGACAGAGAAAGACATAATAACAGAGAGATAGACAGACATAATGATAGAAAGACAGAACGACAGAGAAAGACATAATAACAGAGAGATAGACAGACAGAATGACAGAAAGACAGAACGACAGAAAGACATAATAACAGAGAGATAGACAGACAGAATGATAGAAAGACAGAACGACAGAAAGACAGAATGACGGATAGACAAGACAGAATGATAGAGACAGAACGACAAAGACAGAATAACAGAGACAGACAGAATGATAGACAGAACGACAGAGACGCAGAACGATAGAAAGACGGAGACACAGAATGACAGAACTACAGATAGATAGATAGAAAGATGGAATGACAGAGATACAGAACAACAGATAGAAAGACAGAACGACAGATAGATAAAAAAAGACAGAAAGACAGAACGGCAGAGACCGAAAGAAAGACGGAAAGAACTACAGATGGCTAGAAAGACAGAACGACAGAGAAAGAGAGACGTGATTTCGGGGCTCTCTGTGTAAAGCAGCTCTGCTGTATATATTCTATATATGCTCTATTCAACGGTGTATTAATAGTTGAGGAAGATATGATGATTCAGACTGATTCAATGTGGAAACGGATGAACGTGATTCATAAATCACAAGAGGGTCTTATAAATCATCTGCAGAAGAGCTGCAATCTTTTGTCTGAACCTGCGGAGGAGGATGTTGGCTCAGTTTTGGTGGATTTACCGTGACTAAGCAAATCCCGCTCCACCTGTTTGGCGCAGGAAATCACCTGACCGTTTGAGTCGGTCCTCGCTTCAACTCCATTTGGAACAGGAGGAAATTCAGCAGGAATTATTTTTAAATCAATGATAATTAATAATGAGAAAAATAAATAAATCAATGGGATGATTAAAATCAATGAGTCATGGACGTGCGTATGAACAGGGTTTATACGCTTGAAATCCTTCCTGAAAATCTGCATCCGTATCAATACATATATAACGGGAGAATGCTTGAATAGTTTTCCAGTGTGTTTGACAGTAAATGTTCCTCTTTTACTGTCATCATTTCTTCTGTAATAACAGCTTTTTTCCACCAGAGGGAATCATTTACCTTTTTATTTGCTCCTGATCCAATTGGGAAAAACAAAAAACAGACCATCAAGACAGTAAAACTTACCTTTATTAAATATTTTATTCAGAAATTTAACTTCATTGCTCTTTCGGATACAGAAGAGCATAAAAATATATAAACGTGCACTGGATCTGTCTTTCTATCTGTTGTTCTCTCTATCTGTCTTTCTATCTGTCATTCTGTCTGTCGTTCTGTCTGTCGTTCTGTCTTTCTCTCGTTTTCTCTGTCATTCTGTCTGTCATTATGTTGTTCTGTCTGTCATTCTGTCTGTCTTTCTCTCGTTTTCTGTCATTCTGTCTGTCATTATGTTGTTCTGTCTGTCATTCTGTCTTTCGCTTGTTCTGTCTCTCTGTCGTTCTTTCCCTGTCATTTTCTCGTTCTGTCTCTGTCGTTCTGTACTGTTGTTCTGTCTCTGTCGTTCTCTCGTTCTGTCTCTGTCGTTCTGTCTCTCATTCTGTCACTCTGTCGTTCTGTCTCTGTTATTCTTTTTACCCATCAGTCTGTCTTTCTATTGCCCTGTCTCTCGTTCTTTCTATCGTTCCGTTTCTGTCATTCTATCTTTTTGTCAATCTGTCTCTGTCTGTTATTCTGTCTGTCGTTCTATCATTCTGTCTGTCTGTCGTTCTATCATTCTGTCTGTCTGTCGTTCTATCATTCTGTCTGTCTGTTGTTTTGTCTGTCTGTCGTTCTATCATTCTGTCTGTCTGTAGTTCTGTCTGTCATTCTGTCTGACCCAAGTCCAAAGTATTACAGAGGCTTAAGTAAATAACCACATAGCAACATCCAGACAACCACTCAAAACCCCAGTAAAATGCCATTGTGTAGTTTTTTTCTCTCGCTCACTCGTTCCTCTGATAATGTCAGGTGTGTTTCAGCATGTGGAGCAGAATCCTGATCCTCATGTCCGCTGCGTGTCCAGATGAGGGCAGTGTCGCACTGATGGGATGTTGATTTGTGTCTTATCTTCCTCTCAGCACTAACCGCACACTCTCTGTGTTTCTCTTTTGCATGTCTCCCCGGATCACATCGTTGTCTGAGCAGGTAAGACTCAGTCTCAATCTCTTTTATTGACCGAGTTTGAATGAATGTGCACCAGCAGTGTGTTTGTGTGTGTTGTTATGGGGTTCAGTTTGTTTAAGAGCACATCTGTTTGCTGTGTGTGCGTTTGGATCTCAACACCTTGATTTCATGAGCTCTAGTCAAGATTTGTTGTCGTGTTTGAGTAACGGCTACAACTGTTGCTATATTACATTGTTTCAATGGGTTTTTAATACAGATTTCTACTTATAATGGTTTACATTTGCATAGAGATGCTTAAAAAGGATTGTCTGCTGCACTTTTGGAGGATTTTCATATTTTTCCCTCTCCTAAAACGAATATTTCAATGATACTTTGCTCACCCAGAGTTTTTGAAGAAATACGTGGACTAAATGGTGACAGGATTTATGGTTTTGTTTGATCTGTAATATTAGTTTTTTGCGACCTGTTTCCATTCTGTCATTAATCTTTAGATTTAAAGATGTCAGTTTTGCAGCTGTATCTTTAAGATTTCTATATTTAAACCTCGGCTCCCCACAGTCACAGAAAGCCTAGAATTATAATGGCAATTTCCAGGCCTGGAAAA
Organism: Rhodeus uyekii; assembly: GCA_037043235.1. Classification (NCBI taxonomy): domain Eukaryota; kingdom Metazoa; phylum Chordata; class Actinopteri; order Cypriniformes; family Acheilognathidae; genus Rhodeus; species Rhodeus uyekii. The sequence goes on along the minus strand of JAWRVZ010000042.1, from coordinate 296,824 downwards.
GTCATGGAATTTTCGAGTGGATAGACATTTTTTCCCTTAAAAAAAAAAAAATGCCACTGTGGAAATTCATTGCTCAAAAAGTATTTTCAATGCATCTATATAAATTATTATTATTATTATTATTATTATTATGAACAGCCTTTAATAGTATATAATAGCAAATATTTTTACATTTTCAAAAATTAATACATTTTAAATATAAAATTGAATTTTTGCAATTATAATCAAATAAATAAAATCAACTATTTGCTTTAGGAATTTAGTATTATATAATATATAATTCAAATAATAAAATTGCATATATAAATGTGTGTGTGTGTGTGTTTATGTACACACACACATATATGTATACATATAAACATTAAAATCTTTAAATCAGCTTTTTTTTAAATCTATGAATCTATTATATAAATACAGACGCTTTTATCGTCCCCAAAATGTTCATCTGAATGAGCAGGTTTGATTTCTGGCAAGAGTTTATCCCCAATTTCCACTCTCCATTTCATTAGCGAATCAATCCGATATTTAAGATAATAATTGGTTAATATATTACCAATCCCAAATGAATAGAAAAATCACAGTGGGAATTCATCACTCAAAAAATCCATTATTTCCTGAGGTTCTGAATGTTTCATTAGTGAATCAGACTGCATCAAAACATCCTTATCCAGAACTCACAAATGAACAGAAACGTTCAATATTACGATTGGTCTACGTCCTTCACGCTGTGAAAACTTCGGCAGTTTTGCGAGTACATCTACTCAATACATTGTGTATCTTTCAAAAGAGCAAGAAAATCCCTTCTTCCCTCCCTGATATATTACTAATAACCCTGTGGCGGTGAGGTCAGATGAGCTGTGCGGAGGTCGTGACCTCAGGTGATAGAGGGACTGTCTGTATTAAGATTTGAAGACACTCTGGGTTTGCTTTAGCAGTGGACGTACAGAGCTGTTTACTGTGCCGAATTTAAACTTCAGATTTATTGAAGTAAAACTGGGCATTTGCATGTCCAGAATACATTTACATTCATGCATTTATCAGATGCATTGCATTCATTCTAATCAGTTCTTGCTTTCCCTGGGAATCGAACCCGTGACCTTGGTGTTGCAAGCGGCACACTCTACTGTTAGAACTACAATCATCGATTCACACACTCACACGCATTCACACACGCACACACACACACACACACGCATATATACACACACACATATACACACACTCTTTCAGAGTGGAGCAGATATGTGTGATTGATTTGTGAATGGTAATCATGATGATAATGGAGATTTTTATTGATGTTAATGCTCTCAGTAGGGGCAGCTTTTGTAACTTGGCAATAGCTGATAGTTTTGTTTGTATGTTATTTATTCATTTATTTTTAAGTAGCGCTGCAGTGCCGTGTCGTCTGGAATTACCGTAATTACAAGATGACAACTCTGAGCATTTCACGTCCGCAGAGTCAGAAATGCTTCTGTTGCTATGGCAACACTTATAATGGTAAAATGGCTTTGATGTGGATCAAAAAAATGTTATATCACTATGTTGAAGCCACAGCAATTTTGAGCGTTTTTGTATATGAAAAAAAATCAATAATTATATTATAGTTGTAATGCAAATTGCTAGTACTTATGCTATTATCCATCTGTCATATATTATACATTATTATAATTGTAAATATACTGTGTTAAAATAAGAATTTAAGTATTTTTTTAATGTTAAGAATTCAAATATTTATATAATATAAAATTATGAAAAATTTGATAAATAAAATCATTTAAATTTAAATATAAAATGTGCTTTTTTATGTATGAATCGATTATATAAATACAGACGCTTTTATCCCCCAAAAGTGTTCATATGAATTAGCAGGTTTGGATTCAGGCGAGTGTTTGTTCCCAATTTTTCCTTTTGTCCCCAAGTTTTTCATAAACACAAAGCACTCATGTTCCTCCTGACGCACATCTGCTGCCTCATGCAATATGGACTTACAATGTAAACAATGATAACAAAACAATCAACGTCCTTCCACAAACACTGTTTAATGGATTTGATGACACAGGCCTGAGGGTTTCCAGCTCACAGTTGGTGTCGTGCGGCTGAACGACAGATTGGAGGCGCTGTTGTCGTCACATCATCACCGTAACGCCTCTCTGCCGCTGCAAAGTTCAGGGTTAACATCTGAGTGTTTGCATGTGAAGAATCGTTCGTTTCAGCTGACCGACAACGTGTCTGAATGTCACATTTCACCATGAAAGCACATTTGTTTGGAGCTCTCCTAGAATTTACCCATGATTCATGATCCTGTACTGGTTGTATCATCAGTCTGTGACCTAGTTTCAGTGGGTTCAGCTTTAGCTTACAGGCTCCATACTGAGCCCAAGGCCAGAGCTGTGGGACCAGCAGAACTGGAGCAGGCCAGGTCAGACCTGCGGGCACACACACACACACACACACACACACTCGTACACTCTCTCTCACACACACACACACACACTCGCACACAGACACATGCACACTTGCACACACACACACACAATCTCTCACACACACACACTCTCTCACACATGCAAATGCACACACTGATTTAAATAACGAAATGATGTTCATGTCAGGGTGTGACAGGCTGGTAAAACCTCAAACTTGTCAATTATCAATAATAAAACAACATATGAATCATATTTGGCTTTGTTGAGTAAGTAAAATGGTAACTTTAATTTAAAAATTGTAAAAGTGTGACGAAATGATTATTGGAGCAATACTTCAGTATTACTTCTACTTCAAAATTTTGTTTAATTCAATTATTTGTGAAATTTACTGGAAAATAGCTGTTCAAGGTAAATCCCTCATCATATTATGCTCTGTATTATTTCCGTTAATTAACTAAAATGAAAATATGCAGAAAACAAAAATATCAATTTGTCTTCATGTGTTTGTGATGGTTCAGTTTCACGCAGAGATGATGACATCTCTTTTTGTCTTATTTTGTTACTAATGTACAAGGGAAAAATAGCTTAATTTCTTTTTTATTTAACCATTTGTTTCTTGTCTAAGTTATGAAATGAGCCAAGTGTAAAATTGTTGTATTTTCACCTATATGCGATCATAACCAAATTAAGAAATGTTGAATTGTGTGTCTTAATGTATTTGCCATAATTATATTATATAAGTTCATGTTCTATCCGTCCATCTATACATCACCACTTGGTAAAGTAATTTTTTAAGTCCTGTGTGGTGGTAAAATCTTTGATCAATTCTGAATAAGAGATAAATATCCCAATTGTCTTTAAAAAGGTTTATTTTATTACAAGAAAATGTCAACAGTCATACAGACATCCGAAGTTGACCTGAGAGAAGGGAGGGCTGCTCCAGCATTTATGTCTCTAATCAAGGCTAAAGGCTCCGTTGTAATTTTCCATTCCTTATCAGGAATTCATTACCCTCTCTATACCTCGAACGTAATTCTTCCAACTTATTATCTCTTACTTATTAGTTCTACAGAAAAGAAAATACAATTAATGTCACACAATAATCAATAATGTCAAAAAACTAAGTATAATCATGGATAAGAAGAAAAGAAAACATAATTTATATAGTTCCATCACATCCTGCATGCATGATTTTATAGTGCAAGTCTGTGAAACACAAGTTCCTGATGTAATTGTACCTTGTGCTCTGAGCATGCTCAGTAAGAGCTCATCGCTAGAGAGAGAGAGAGAGAGAGAGAGATCAGCCGCCGCTGCAGCAGCTGTGAAAGCATCATCTCTCTCTCTCTCTCTCTCTCTCTCTCTCTCTGTCTGTCTGTCTGTCATTGCAAGTGGAGCGACGTCAGTGAACAGAACTATTGGCAGTTTGTCATGGAAGACAGCCAGTGAAGGCAGTTTAGACATACACACACTCTCTCTCTCTCACACACACACACATACACTAGCGGCTGAGCAAGTCGCACCAATCTCTGCTGGATTTATCATGAAGCTCTCACCTGCGGTAAGTGTGCATGCATATAAAAATGTGCGTGTCTTCACGTGTGTGTCATCAAAATCCAATTCACAAATGTGTTGTTGTTTCATGTTGTTGGCATCATGTTTTGCGTGCTGTATTTGACTTATATGAGGGAAAGCTCTGTCTGATTCTGCCTAGCTGGGCTTTTGGAAAGAGGATAATGATTTTTGGTCACTGTCGATATAAAATATCCCTCTGTCTCTGTGCTCACTGTACTATATATCCATAACTGAGACTCAGAGGAGGAGAGAAGGACTGATGTCCTTTCATGACTGATGGATTGATGTTGGACTTTCACAGGCTTATGGATTACTCCGATAGACGCGTGCAAAGGAGATTTCTTTTTTCTTTTTTTAAAGTTCCATCGCTTTTTAAGAACCGCTCTTGAAATTCCACACGGCTTCTTGATGCAGAAACTCTAGAGAGGAAGATCCATTGAAGCCGGAATGAGGATTCGGACCGTGTTCAGAATGGCATACTTGCACACTGCCATACTACGATTTTGCCAGTAATTAGTTTGCATACTGGACATAGCATACAAATTATGCAAAGAATACAAGGATGGTCTAATATGTTTGCCAAATCAGAGCTGGGTATTTTTCCCCAGAATGCAATGCTCTTAACGTGACCTTCCATTTCCTGGCAACACCATGCTGAAATTTCAGCTGCCAAAAGTACAAAATGTATTCTGGATATCAATTAATTAATAAATCAGTGATTCAAAATATTATTATAAAACTATTATTATGATTACTCTCATCATTATTTAGTAAAAATACAAAATAACACCTTTTTACAGCTATCTAACAGTGTGTATATGTATGTGTGTATATGTTTGTACCTATGTGTATATCTGCTATTCTGTTGTATTTCATTGTGAGCTTTTCCCAGCATGCATCTGCCTTCAGTGAGTTTGCATAGCCCTTCAGGGTCCTTGATTCTCGACTGTATAGAGACCCATTATGCTGTGACTCACAGTAAGACTTCAGCGAGAGTAACAGGCATTCACACTAAAACACAAATGCACAGGGACTTTGTGAAAAGCGCATATTGAAGCGCTGGCATGCATGACTGCATCCTCATACAAGCATGTAAACACGTACTTAAAGTCGCAGGGACGTGAGGTTTGCAGTTTAGTGTTATATAACATGAGAGCGGCTGTCAGAAACCAGTCCGACGCTCTATCTTCCTCTCTTCTCCCAGAGGAAATCTCGCCTTATCTAGCCGATCGCATCCTGAAGGTTCGGGAATGAGATATTCAATGCATGTTATATGCCCAGAGGGATTTTTTTTAGGAATTTAGATGCAGCTTCTTTTTGCTTAGCTCCCTAAATCTGACTAATTATAACATCTAGCAACTCGAGCACAAAGGGAAATAACCTAATGAGAAGGAGGGGTAGCCAGGTAAGTTGCAATGGAAGCCCGCTCCTTTGTAAAGTGATTACCGTGTGCCGCTGTCCGTCTCCTGCGAGCGCTGCTGGAGACGGCAGCAGAAGCGGATAATGAGATGCCCTGTCAGATCCTCGCAGGTGTGCCGGAGACCGTGAGCTCATTCTGTCTCTCTGGAGGCTCACACTAAACTGCTGTTTGCTCTGTAGTTAGAAAAGTTCGCTGGAAATCAGGCCAGAAATTCTTGGGCCTGTTATTCTTGCGCTCTTGGATTTTGTGGTGAAGTTTGTGGAGGAATCAAGAGGACTGCACTAAATTGAAAACTGGAGACATACTGAAAATATTTAAAAGTGAGTTGATGGATTTAGATGGTTAGTGTTTCGTAAGTCGGGGTTCTACTGTATACCACATATTTAATGCTAAAATGAATTTGTTCATCTCCAATTCTTAAGAGATGTTTTAGAAGTATCATGACTGAGTGACAATGATAGCATATAATGCAATATTTTGTCCTCTACTTAAATACACAGTTCTAGTAAGACACACTTTAGTGAGAAGTTACTTGTTTGAAGGATGTTACCCTAAATTATTGGTTAAAAATGTTTTGTTTGTCTAAACCGAAGGAACCCACTATTTTCCTCAACAACCCAAAGTTAGAGTGATTTCTGCTGTCGGGCAGGATTTGTTCGAGCTGCAGCAATCGCTGCGTTCGCTCTTGCGAAAACTTCATTGTGCCCAGTGACTGTTGTCTTCCACATGAAGTGAAGCGGCCGACCTCAAAGCGTTTCTTTGAGCTGATTGAATGTTTTCACCGTTGACAGCTCCAGACTCTTCCACTGCGGCACACACACACACGTTTACAGGCTGTCCTGCGCTCAACCAATCAATCACAATCTTTTAAAACACTGGCGCCACATAAAATGTTTCGTATTTTAGTTTCAATCAGGGTTAAGCATAATTCAGGATTGAAGAATCCATCCATGTATCTGTCTGTCAGTCTGTCTATCAGTTGTTCTACCTATCTATTGTCCTGTGACTCTATCCATCAACTGTTTATTGATCCATCCGTCCAATTGTCTGTCTATCCATCCATCCATATGTCCATCTATCCATACATGCATCCATCCATCTGTTTGTCTGACTATCCATACATGCATTCATCCGTCTGTCTGTCTGTCTGTCTGTCTGTCTGTTTGTCTGTAGACCATACATGCATTCATCCGTCTGTTTGTCTGACTATCCATATATCCAGCCATCAGTACAGTAATACCTCGTGATACGAGCATAATTCGTTCCAGGGCAGAGCTCATAACTCGAATTGCTTGGATCTAGAATCATGTTTTCCCATAAGAAATAATAGAAAAAAAATTTTTATTCATTCCAGATCCGTAACAATGGAAGAAAACATGTTTTTTTATTGGTATAGACACACACACACACACACACACACACACACACACACACACACACACACACACACACACACACACACACACACACACACACACACACACACACACACACACACACACACATACACACGCACACACGCACACACAATTATAGTACATGAATACAGTATAAGGATTCGTGTGATATCAAATAAAATGTGGTTTTAATTATACGTTTTTCAAACAGTAGCAGCAGGTGCGAAGGAGGGAGGGGGTTGGTACGTTGACACTTAATTCCGTATCGTACCTTACACGAACACTACATAACTTACGTAAACTTAAATTAACATAACTAAACTTAGCTTACACATTTTTTACTTTTCTATTTTATATTATTGTTTTGCTTGCTTTCTTCGCTTTTTTCGCCTGACTACCCTCACTTTCACTTGGCGCAGACCTTTTAACGAAATACTTATCGAGGGAGATTTGTTTATGTCTCCCTTTAAAAATAAGTAAGGTACGCGTTGTCAAAAAGCGCGGAAGCACGACCAGCAGACGATTTATCAGGGTGTTTCTCTTCAATGCTGAGCTCTTGCAACACCTGCGTATGTTCCATCATCTGTAGCTCGATCAACTCCTCAGTCGACAGTTCCTCCTGATGCTCCTGTTGCTAGATCACTCACGCGGCACCGCACTCATATTTATCCACAATTTCATGCTTAATTTCCATCGTGCGCTTCTTCTTCTCACTACCATCCTTACCACTCACTTTCTTAGAGCTTATCGATAATATGAAGAATAATGATCAAAATGGAGAGAAAATCAGCTACTCGCGGGCGACGCGTACTGAAGTCAGTGAACACTGAAGTGAAAGTGCATCGGTGTCAATACGCATACTCGTGTCTCGAATATTTACTCGTATCTAGAAGCAAAAATCTGCCCGAAGGCTTGCTCTTATCTTGGAATACTTGTATGTAGAGACGCTCGTGTCTCGAGGTATTACTGTATTTGCATCCATGCATCCATCCGTCTGTCTTTCCGTCCGTCTGTGCATCCATCTAACCGTCCATTACAATTGAATTGGAGTTTAAAAACAACCCTGGCCCCCTCATGCAAATGAAAAAGAAAGCATCTTTATTGAATTTTAACTCCCAGGTGCTCTTTTAAGTGTGCATGTCTTTAAATATCCTGAAACCTCCACCGGCCTCACTGTCGTGTTCCAGCGGGACGCCAGACTCTGCATAACGTGGGCATTTCAAAGCTCCCTTTACTTTTTTTCATTTCTCAGCTTACCCCGTCCATATTCTCCACTCTGTCAGAGGGTTTTAGCACATTAATGGTGCTATGTAGCCATTCACACCCCTGTCAGATTGTCTGAAAGCCTCAGTGGGACATAGAGTGAGGGAGGAGAGGTCGACAGCCAGGCAAGGTGAGCCCGTACACGACTGCATAGCGTTAGAGCTTGCATCACAATCCTCAACTGATTTCTTGCTTTGTGCTTTTAACGCTGATAAAAAAAGAGACAAAACTCATGCAGAGTTCAGATATTTCCCCAGAGCCTGAAGAATAGTGCTTCCCTCACCGACAACAAAGGCATCGAGCAGCGGCGTTGTTGCAGAAACAATGTTTAAGATCGCACCCATTAATTGAGTCATTGAGGGAGATGCTGCATGTCTGGAAGGATTTGCATAAAGAGAGGGAAATGTTCTCTGGGCCTTCGACACTTTGGGTCTTTTTGATTTGGGCTTCTGCCGGTGCATCGGTCCCAGTCGCCTCCTACAATAACACACTCATCCATCAAGACATAATTGCTAATATTGGCCGACTGTGTTATTAATATCGTGGTGCTGTGGATTATTTTTTCAGCAGTGAGGATATTACAATGCCAAGCCTCATGAATTGCACGCTGATACAAATCTAGATGGCCTTTTATATAATCGCTTACTGCAGCAAACCGACTTTTATTGGCTGGTGGTGCAACAATAGAGATTCATCGAGGGAGAAAACTGACTCGCTTGTTGCAGAAACATCATGTCACGTCTGCTTTCTCCATCTATACTTTACCACTCAAACCAGGCTGACGTCAGGATACGCATTTCTTTTTGCAGCAGCTCTGTTCTTGAGACCGTAATTGGTGTCATGCTGACAGATTGCGGATCAATGCGATGCATTAATAATTCACGTTTCCTTTTAAGCCGTGATTGAAGCACGCCTGACAAACAACTTGCTCCGGTTTTGACACCCGTTTTTTTTTTTTGCGGCGTTGGGTATCAGTGCCACTTGGTACACATTACACATCACAGGTAGTCAGATATGTCGGGATCCGTTCCACAGGCTTGATCTCAGTCTTGTCCCCACTTTTCTAGGCTGTTCCATCTCAGCGGCTTTCATCTTGCAACTGGTGGAGGCATGTTATCAGCAGCTCTGGCGAGGCGCCCTTCGCCAATCTGTCTCCCTAATCTCTCCGGCCTCGTTCATATCAGCTCTCTCCTCTGCAAAAACCCTTCTGATTTTCCTGCCCTTCTTTCCCCAAATTACTAGGAAAGCACAAACAGAAGCTGTTGATTTCCCCATGTTTAATTAGTGTTGAAAAACACATCTTAATCCTGATCTCTTGAGCGGTCAGCGAGTTGTCAGCCAGCGTGCTGATGGATTCCTCAGACTGTTTTCTATGCTAGACGTGTCTGTAGTATAAGTGCCTCTACTTTAACATGAATTTCCTTTCTTCGATGGATAGACCTAGTTTATTGGTCCCTGAGGGTGAATTTGGTGCATAACAGAAGCCGAATTAAGAGTAAATTGCTCATAAAACACCATCACTTGTCTACATAGTGCACTCAAACAAAGTGTAAAGTGGGGAATAAAAATCTAATATTCCAGAATGCCAATATCTTTACATGATTTACCGAAATAGGATACGCTTCTGGATGAGCATCTTTGATGGTCCTTTAAATAATTTGACACTCACTTAGTCTTTAAAAGCATGAATAATTCGCTTTTTTATGTTGTATTGTGATGCATAGATTCACTTTTTTATCCGTTAAAGCTATTATTGTTATTTTGTGCATTAGTGGTGGTGATTTGTAACTCTTTCTACAGGTTATATCGTTGCTCCTGTAGATCTTTATGAGTGAAGTAGTGACCTACTCAAGAATATACGATTTCAGACGTTGCCATTGGTTTTAGGAGTGAATCTTTTGAATCATTCACCTGATCAATTTGTTCAACAACATTGATTCATGATTCATGAATCAATTAAACAAGTGATTGTTTTTAGTAGTGAGTCTTTTGAATCATGAACTCTTTTTTTTCCGATTCATTCAATGGAACATGCAATTGTCTTTTTGAGTGTCATTCACCCAACCAATTCGTTCAAAATATAGAATTTTTCACTCAACTGATTCACTCAAAACACTGATTACTTCAGGAATAAAACAATGACAAGTTATTCACTTTTGTTCAAATCGCTGATACGTGGTCGTATTTATGAGTGTCATCAATCATTTACTTTATTTAAACGTACGTTTATACATTTTCCTTTAACTCAAACAGTAGAGTTTGGCGCTTGCAACGCCAAGGTCATGGGTTCGATTCCCAGGGAAAGCAAGAACTGATTAGAATGTCAATGTGTTCCTTGAATGCAATGCAAGTCACTTTGGATAAAAGCGTCTGCCAAACGTATAAACAAAAGCAATGATTCACTGAGGAACAAATGATTTTCGCTCTACACCTCTACACTGACACTGACTGAAGGAATCATTACAGTACCAAATACTGCACTTGCCCAATTAGGGTTTATGTACCTTGAAGCTCTTCAAGCATTCATTCATCTAATCCCAACCTCATTTCCATACAATCTGTAAAGCAGAAAATCCATGCGACCAACCCTCCATGAATCCAGCAGAGTTGGGGCCAATGAGCTTACAATTACTCACTTCAAACCCTTGAGCAAGAAAACGGAGGCCATTTCAGAGCCAAACCAGAGGGTCAGAATCGTACCGGCCGGACGTATTGCGTGCATGGTCTCGCTCGAGGGTTTTGTCTTAATGGATGTGTCATGTTAATGCTTTATGACTGTGCTAGAAGGCAGTGAATGACTTGCATAATAATACTTTTTGATACAGTGGCAGATCTTGACAAGGCCGTTGCATGTGTATGACAACCTTGTGTAGCGGCTCACAATAGGCTGTTTTTTTGCGGCGCACAGCACAATGTCGCACTCAGAACGCAGCACATGGTAGTCAGCAGCACACAATTATGCAGCCCAGATGAGCTCTCACTCTTCATCACGCTGAGCGGCCTCATTCTTTCACCATCCCTAGCCTCTTTCGACCCTGCGAGCCAGTTCTTTTCATCGCTGGGAGTCAGGGCTCATGAGTTACAGCTGGGGTAATTGAGGAATCCCTGTCAATATTCCTTTACTGTCCTCCATCCTCTGTGTCACCGAACGGACACACACTCACAAACCCACTGTGCAGTAGCTATCTAGTTTCTGTCTGTCTTTATATCTATCGGCGTATCGCTCTTACTGTGCATGTATTTATCTATGTAGTGTGTGTGTATACATATATGCTTTCCTGTTGCTCAAACAGTAGGAATTCTCAATTGTTAAGAGTGATTTTTAAGCAGTTTTTCTTTTCTTTGTAATGTGGTTGAAGATATTACTAGGGAAATTATGATCTGCAGTTCCACACCATTTTTCATTTCGTTTGTATCTTTCTTGTTGTAGGGCGACATTGAAATGTACATAAATCTACATAAAACTAGTGTGAAATATGATGCTCTCACTGGATGATTCTTGCTTTATACGTTATTGTTTTTTGGTGGGAAAAACAGGATAGAATGAGCATTAAGACTGTTGCTGTGTAGTCAGATCATTTATGCAAGTTGTTTAGTAGTGCTTAGTTGTTTGTAGAAGTGAAGAAGAGACGAATAGTTTTCTTCATGCATGACTTTGTATATATGCATAGGATGGGTGGAAAATGGGTAAAATGTCTCAAGTGGGTTGTTGCATCTCTAAAATTAAGACTATCCAAAATAAACAGTGTATAGCAGGCGAAGCTCTCCTGACAAGTTTGTGTGGAAACCCTGAAGTTATTTTAATACTGAAAACTAGCACAGTAGTTAGTGAATTTCCATTCTGGTTGTACAAGACTATTGCTATTAACTAAACGGTTATTGCGCTTTTCACTATGGAAATGTGGTCTCATAATGACCATAATGGATGTGGCCACTCATGCTGAAACTACTTGTGAAACCTTTTGTGCTCCCAGACTAATATATATGATTGGAGTCTGTTGCTTACAGATGTCTGAGAGGAAATGACATATTTGAGTAGTGGTAACTCATTATTTAAATATTCGTCCGCTCACAACATGCAAATGAAGTCCATTAGTGAGCAATTCAACAGACTGTGATTGACACTCTGAACTTGAGGAGCGGTTGTCTTGCTTTAATTATAAAGTGTGAATGTGGCCTGGTGACAAAGTTGACACAAAAGCGTAATTATTGTTATATCATTAAGATGTATTGCGTTTTTCCCATGCTAACCGATCATTATTTTGCTTGAAGGAATTTTGAATATGTATCCGTGAGATGTTTTTTTTTTTTGTTGCATTTGTCTGCATTACAGGGCTCATAGTGGTATATCATCGGTGACCGTGAAAGATGAATATGTATCCTGTACGCAGCATCAAACGCAGACATGAGTTGCGATGTCTGATTGCTGAAGAAATGTCTCAATGTAAAAGTTATTTTTGGTGAATCAGCCATGAAGGTTTATGTATCAACCTTAAAGGCATAATTTACCCCAAAATGGAAAAAGATAGTCATCAATTACTCATACTCTTGTTGTTCCCTACCGTTATACTTTCGTTAATTTTCAAAACATAAATTAAATGTTGTTTAACACGAGAATGAACCTCATTGGTTCTTGCAGAAGCTCAAACGTGATGCGTAACACGAGAATGAACCTCATTGGTTCTTGCTGAAAATCAAACGTGCTGCGTAACACGAGAATGAACCTCATTGGTTCTTGCAGAAGCTCAAACGTGATGCGTAACACAAGAATGAAGCTCATTGGTTCTTGCTGAAGATCAAAAGTGATGCGTAACACGAGAATGAACCTCATTGGTTCTTGCTGAAAATCAAACGTGATGCGTAACACGAGAATGAACCTCATTGGTTCTTGCAGAAGCTCAAACGTGATGCGTAACACGAGAATGAACCTCATTGGTTCTTGCTGAAGATCAAAAGTGATGCGTAACACGAGAATGAACCTCATTGGTTCTTGCTGAAAATCAAACGTGATGCGTAACACGAGAATGAACCTCATTGGTTCTTGCTGAAAATCAAACGTGATGCGTAACACGAGAATGAACCTCATTGGTTCTTGCAGAAGCTCAAACGTGATGCGTAACACGAGAATGAACCTCATTGGTTCTTGCAGAAGCTCAAACGTGATGCGTAACACGAGAATGAACCTCATTGGTTCTTGCAGAAGCTCAAACGTGATGCGTAACACAAGAATGAAGCTCATTGGTTCTTGCTGAAGATCAAAAGTGATGCGTAACACGAGAATGAACCTCATTGGTTCTTGCTTGACAAGCAAGCATGTGTGAGCTTTGTTTACCACAAGTGTGTATTGATGAATGTATGTGAATAAAAGCCTAAATTAAGTCTGATGATCATATAAAGCGATTGCATCTTGGAATTGGATTAAACTGCTCTAAATGCCCCAGCATTTTTATATGCGTTTGTGTTCATTTGCATCAGTCATGATGTTAACACTTCTTCAGTTTCCAAAGGCTGCAGTATTTAGGTTCTGGTATAATACTTAAGCTGTAGATTTTCTCTCAGATCATCATCCTTTGCATTTACAGCAACTGTGTTTTTTTGAGTCGTGGGATAGAGTTTGTCATCTGTGGATTAAGGACTGACTAGAAATCTTTAACCGCGTAAGAAAATCCACATGTTGTGCACAAGGCTCATCTGTAAAGCCAGCGAGTTCGTTTGTGATTATGTCCCTGCGTCGTGGGGGAATTTCAAGGCTACGTGTTCGGCTTTTAAAGTCATGAATGATTGAGCGGATAGAAAGATGCCAGGTTATATTTTTATCAGCCTGAGCCTCTGGACGTGTGTAGTCTCCTGGAGTCACCTTATGTAATCTGGGAATCTGCTTGCTTGAAGAAGCCATTCCCAGCAGTCGCCACTGACACAATCTGTATCACGGTCTTGTGTTGAATCATGCATTCAACGTACACGTTAGCAGGCAGACGTTCTGAGAATCCTGCTTCGGTAAAACAGAACATGACCCGACTACAGAGCCTGAGTCACAGCGTTTGGTCCCGGAGAGATGAGTGCTCGGCGTAGGCGTAGAGGAGAGAGCGGAGCGAAGGAGAGTGACATCCACCCACAGACAGACCTGGTGCTCACCGCAGGATCCACAGTAGAGCGGCGAGAAGCCGAGGTTCAGCGCGATTCACTGCACGCTGGAAAATTAACCAGTGTACTTAATAGGAAGAGAACTGGATTGCTGAGAGAATGGTTATTTAACACCTGTGCAACCAAGCAGGTTGTAAAGAGAGACTATACAAGAGATCCTCCTCTAAAATCTGATTGGATGAGCCACAGTTCAAGTTCAGGGGTCGTTTACACAACATGTTCATGCATTTTTGGCCGTTCATTCACACGAGAACTGCCTGAAAATGCCATCTTTTGAAAACTGGTTTCAAAGGGCAAGTTTTTGAAATTTGTGAAAATGGTGACAGCATGCATCTTACTTGTTCAGTTTAGTGTTAGTATGTGTGTGTAGTGTTTCTTTTCAAAGAGCTTTGAGCTTTCAAAATAAATCTTTTTAGTCATTTTCAGGGATCATTTTGATTTTGTCGACCAAACTTTTTAAATGGCACAAAGGAAAACTTTATTGCTTTTTGTACACTGTTGTCATATAAACCACCCTTATATAATAATAATGACAATGATATTATTATTAAATAAATTATAATTACCTAGTTAAATAATTACATACATGTATTTATTTGTCTTATTGTAGAGCATTTATTTCAAAATAGAGTAAATAATTTCTAAATAATTTTTTTATAGTCAATATTATTTTTGTTATAATTCTTATTATTTTAATTAATTTTTTATTTAGCTTTTTTTTAAGGGTTAAGGTTTGATTTTTAAACTTTTTTTCTTAACATGGCTAATAATGATGATGACGATAATAAATATATAAAATCTAATCTAATAAATCTATATTATTATTGATATTGTTGTACTTTTTGTATTAATAAATGCTTGTCTATGAAAAATTATGAATTATGTTTCTGAATTTTTTCATTAACATAATAGTAATAAAAAAAACAAACATTTTAGGCGCCTTTCAAATCACCCAAGGTCATCAAACATCAAGAAGAAATAGCAACAAGAACAATGTAAAAATAATAAATAACAGTAAATAACAATTTATGGTTTATTCATGTAAACCGTAAACAAGTAGAAAACAGCAAATACAAACATGACCACTGTAAGATTAACAAAAACAAAAGTGCTAGGCTTGAGGGAACACAATAATCATGAAGGAAAAGCTATTCTAAATAAATGAGTCTTATGTTTGAACATGAAACTTTCTTTGCCGTAATTATTTAAGCTCTAATTTATTTTCTGATTGTATGAACCTTAATCTGAGGTAAAGTGCAGATAATCGTGCACATTATATATTATGATGCTTAACAAATTAAATAAAAAGAAGAATTCGGAGTCTCTTTACACGTGTTAAAGTAACTGTCCCACACATGCTCTGGTTTATTGCTTTAGCATCCTGTATTGGGAAAGTAATAATAGTTCAGCACACATGAAGTTTGGCGGTTTGCTGATTTCAGAGCGAAATACCCCAAAATCTCTAAAGCATCTGCCAAACCACTGTCTCCAGCAAAATCGATGTCTCGGCAGCTTTTGCCGAACTCTGAGAGCGAGCCCAGTGCAGAAGAGGGGAAAATAACATGGTTTATAAGAGCATGGCATGTAATATTATATCCATCCATTTCCTCAGAATTTCCAACCTAAGCTGGAAGGATTGTGCGTATGAAATACTGCCATCAGTGGCACAAGTTTTTGTATTAGCAAAGTTTCTAGGAGCTGCGGTAAACAGAATTTCAACACTATTGTGCTGGTGTATTGGAGGCCTGAGGGGTTTGATAACCAGGTTTGCTCTGGTTTCTGACTGGACTTTTTCACAAAACTGTGCTGTTGTTTTATGATATGTGCTTTGGAAAACTTTCCAGTGGATCATTGCATTGAAGAGCAGAATGAAATATTAATGAGTAATTTTGTTTTGCCCAATGAGATGATGTGAATGTTGCTGTTATCGCCCAGTGTTGTTTTGAGACAGAATGCACAGGAAATTGAGCCAATGAATTATTTAAATGAAAGAAACGGAGACTGCGAACTTTACTAGGTTTCTTTGCAATCAACTTTGAAATCAATGGTTGGTGCTAACAAACTAAATCCGTTATGGTAATGGCTTGTTTTTTCCTCTACATCCCCTGTGACATTTCCAGCACCCATAGACCTTGTTTTTTCTGGAGTCATTTCGCCAAAAAATAAGACTTAAAAACTGTCTTAAACCACTATAAATCAGAAAAAATATTGTTTCCCCGTTCCAAACGACCTCAGCTGCGAACTCTGTCCACCTGGAAAGGCCAGACCTGTCCACGCCACTGACATTTAATGCGTCTGACATAGCCGTTGTGTGTGGGTGTGTTGAGTCCTGTGCTCCGCCATCTCCTTGACCTCCCGGGTCAGCGTGACGCCACGGCGGTGCAGAAATAACCGTCTCTTCGCTTGGAGTGTTTGCTTGACATTACGGCCCACTCTTCACCTGTCCTCCTCCCGTCTGTCCTCTCCTCGCCGCCATAGTCGACACGGTAAATATCACGCTGTTACCTTGGCAACTTGCATCCAACATTCCTCTTCCATTCAGCATTCTGCATGCATCCCATAAAAAACAGTGTGCATCTGAGCCGTGAAGGACAGCAGACAAAAACAGTTCAATAAACGGCAAATAAAAAATAAAAAAATCGGTAACTATCAGTTTTTATGATATGAGAATAATCTGTCCATCAAGATTACATCGATTTCCCTGTTTTTATTATATTCACATGAGCAGAATTGATCTAGTCATATGATATAAAAACTCTATTGCATCTAAATTATTTTAGATCATTAGTGAGGCGTTGTGTGAATTGATTCTGGTTCGTAAGAGTCATTTATAAATCAGACTACACTGAAACTTGTGCAAAATATGATGTGGTCTTTGACTGTCATTGGGTTTTTGGTACAAGTTAAGAATAGTTGCTTTTAATATCGTCTTCCGTTCTGTTGAATGAAACCACTTATCCTCCATGTGAAACAAAAGGAGCGATGTGTGAAATATTACATGGGTTGTGCTGGCGTTGCCTGTTAACCCTTCCGGCAGCATCCAGTCAGTTAACTCATTAAATATTCATGAGCAATGATGTCAGCAGCTGATTGTCTTCCAGGCCGCCGATAAGTTACATGATATCTATTAATTCATATTCATCAGCAATGACTTCACTTTAGCAGTAAGTTACAGCATAGATTTCTTTCTTTTAATCACATTTCTGGCCATTTTAATTGTAGTTTCGAAGTCCTGTGTTGCATTTACAGACGTCACATGTGAGTGTGTCCAATATAACCTGTGTCACACACACACACACGGGCTTCAGGCGAGCTTTATTTACAGCTTCTGCACACAGCTGTGCGCTCAGAGAAACAGGAGCCCATCCTCTCCACTTTGAACACATGACCTCCATCACACACGTCACGCCCGCAGGCTCTTCCAGAGCGTTCAGTGTGTCCCATGATTCCCTCCTGTCCTGACTGGCCCTCTGCTTTACCACTGGAACATACGTACATCAGGTCCAAACCGGTTGTAAGTAGTAGATATAATCATGACATACCATGGTAAAAGTGTCCAATTATGGTATTTCCATCATAAAACACAAAAATAACTTATGTAGTTTATGCATTTGCTGCTGAAGATTTTGGTGGAGTTTGCTATGCAATACTAAAAACTAACCCTAACGTCCAGTGACCTTTAAGAAACATGACCTTGAACACCCAATATGATTTTTGGGATTCAACCAGTCGCCCATTTTTGTGGATGCCACGTGTTTGGATCAATTCAGGTCAAGCACTTCTAATATCATCTTTTTTTCACATTTATTTGTGGAAAATACATTTCCAAAAATTTAAATTTAATTCCACAATGAAGATGAAATCAACATGAAATCACAATTCTCCCTTTTTGTTCATAGTACATGTTCTTGATTTTATGAAAACAAATATTAGTGCATGTTATTTCAAAGAAATATAAAGATTGTCTTCATAACTCCTTCAAAATGTAACTTTCACAGTTTGATCCAGTAATGTTGGATGAAATCAAGTTCTATATATATTTTCTTGGAAACTGCAGCTTTTTCTTTGTCATTAGAATTAAGCCACTTTAAAATGTGTAATATAAATTATACATATAGAGCATAAACATTTAGAACATTGTGATAATTTCTCATGCAAGTTGTGCATATTTAAGTGTTAAGCATGTTTAGCTAAAATAGAATAGAAATTGAAAATGCAACAAATATTGATGTTTTATATCTCGTGCGTTAGCAAGAATACATCATATGGCTGCAGTCATGCATTTCTTCCAATACATAATGATAGCTCATTGGTTTCACCATTGCATATAAATATTTCTGCAATGTTTTTTTTACTTTCATCTGCTCCGACAAACAGCCGCGTGTCGGGCTGCGTGATCCAGACACACAGAAATGATGTATAGAGCCCTGAAAGTGGTTATAAATGCCTGTTTTGATGGGAAGCAGATGGTGTGGATAGTTGGGAGATAGATTGAGACCTCATCGGCTTGGCTTCTTGCTGTCTTCGGCCCGGTTCAGACGAGACACTTTAGTAATCGTCCCTCAGCTCTGGCCATGAATGGGGCTGAAGGAGTAAAGCTGGTTTTTGCAGCATGAACTCAAGGACCAGTGTTTCGGTGTTCAGGGAAGGTTTGAAAAGATATGCTTGTTTAACAAAAGCATTGTAGTATTGCATAGCACTTAGATGTCATTTATCTTTTCATTTTGGTTCAAGTAACTGTTAACTTTGAGCTATTGAGTGTCAAAACATGTTTAATTTCCATGCAGTCATGATTTTGGTTGCATCTTTAAGTTTCTGAAAGTGTCTGATAGAGTTTATCTTTTTTCTCTGTTGTCGTCTGTCTTAAATCAGGGATTTGTTGTGCTTCCAGATGGCAACTGTTGTCATGGCTCAGAATCCATTCCTGGTGATTTGTTTCCCGGTGACGGTAATGAGTCGTTGCTGTATTGATGCGCTGAGACGCAGGTCACAGCCCTCAGAACAGACTGACACAAAAGTTTGTTTTTTCTTGTCGTGCAGCATTGAAACGATTGTCATACTTATTCATCCGTGATCGCCCGTGTTTCCCTATAAACACCCTATGCTCCATCTCAAACTAAACACACACACACATATATTTGAAGCTATGGAAAAAGCAATGTACTTTAGAACGAATGCAATAGTAGTACAGTGGTACCTCGAGATACAAAATTAATCCGTTCCGAGGCGGCCTTCGTATAATGAGTTTTTCGTATCTTGGAACACATTTTACATGTAAAATGGCTAATCCGTTCCAAGCCCTCCAAAAACATCCCATTAAATTTCATAATAAAGCTAAATTTACCTATAAACAATGAAATAACGTAAAATGTCGAAGCTTACCTTTCGAGTGAGGCTATCTCCGTAAGTGGCGGCAGAGGAGGAGGAGGACAAACAGCAGATAACGTACGTACCTACACTTAACTTTACGAAAACACACAAAAAATTTAAAGTTTCGGGTGCGGAGTGGCTGAGCTAAAGCACGCCAGCACGTACGTATAGAAGATGCATGATGGGAGGGATGCTGTCCAATTAGAGAGAAGGATCTCATGGCTTGGCTAGCATCAGGAACCAATGGGAGAGCAGGAGGATGGTGGCGAGTCTACTATAACTAAGATGGCGGCGTGCGGCACGAGTTTCAAAATTGTTATGGGGCGAATCTCGGACTTTCAGAAACCTTTCGTATCTTGAAAACTTTTCGTATGTAGAGCAGTAAAAAAATTTCGTCTTTGCATTCGTTACTTGGATTTTTCGTAAGTTGAGCCTTTCGTATCTTGAGGTACTACTGTAATTGTTGCATTAAAGCTGATGGTCACTGGTAACATCTAGCAAGCCACAGTTGTTTGCACATTCATGATGCACAACAGTTATAATTACTTCACTATTCTTATAGAATTAGATTGATTAAAACTTTGTGAACGGTCGTAACGTCCCAGTATGACACCGATGAAGTCATGCGAGCAGTCTGAGATGACGTATGTGCACCGTTAGCACACCAGCCTCTTGAACGAGTGCTGCATTCCCCTTTTAAACCCATTACTGTGAGAATAATTGGCCCTTTTCTTCACCACATCTGCTCTTGCAAAACTTCAGTGACTAACAAGCCACTCCATCACTCACCTCCGGGAGACGGTGAAACCTCCGCATTAACATCTCACACACTTGTTCTTTTAATTGAGATTTACTGACAGTCACGCGTGTCGTCGTCCAATCACCCTCATCAGGTGTCCAGATTGTGCATCTCTAATCGGCGATTGCGAGCTGGAAGAAATAAACCGTTGGACGTGTTTTCTGAGGGCAATGCGGCGTTATCTGATCAGAACCGGTGCTCGGGTTTGTGTGTTTTGTCTCCATTATGATGCTCTCTGAAGCATCTCGGCGGGATCCGCACTTTTAGCCCATCTGCCTCCAAATGAGCCTCTTATTTTGCTTTTTCCAAACTTCCCCCTGCTATGCTTTTTTAGGGCAAAAGAGCGCAAATGCAGCCCTGCCATTACTGGCACAACAACAGCCATCTGCAGCGGTTACTATTAGCAACACCAACGCAGGGCCGCCTGTGCCAGACATGAGCAGATCTGTGTGTTTTTGTGCTTGCAGAAGAGGAACTACTTGACGGCTCTATCTAACTGTGTTGATGATGTAATGTGCTGGTGATTGCAGGAGCAGGTGCAATCAACACAAGATGAATCGCATGACATTGCACCGAGATTACATGCCGTACATAATAGAATTGTTTTGAAATGACACCACAGCAAAAGTAGTGTTGCACAAAATATTTCACAATACTACTGTTTCTGCTGTATTTTTGCAGTCTTAGTGAGCATAAGCATTAGTCTTAAAAACACCCAAACATTTGAAACGATAATATATAATCGTTTTCTTTATGCTATGCATAAAGTATCCAGTATATCAAATGGGTTCCTGATAAAACCTGGTTTTCTGCTCATAGATGCTCCAAGCTTGGCCAAAAACCAAAAAATGATGTATCGTATTTTCCCGCATATAATCCGCAGACGCAGATAATCCGCACCCTCATATAGCCTATCCGCACACATAGATTGATGAACTTTTTTGTGTAAGTTCACATTTCGAATTTCGAATGTTGCTCGCATGACGTCAATTATCCATAACTGTTCAGGCTCGGTACACAGTGCTTGTGTGCGAAATTCAAACAATAAGAAAACCGAATCAGAGTCAGAACAAATAGAAAAGCATTTTCTCTCGCTGTGCAGCAGCACGTCCCTTAAGAAGCGATTCTACAGGTGTTGATCATCGGATGAGATGAGAAGAGCACGCCCTCATGGCAGCACAGCCAATCACGTCGTCTTGCGCCTATCAGCGCCAGCTGTCAGAGTGATAGTACAAGGGCCAGAGACAACAACCCTCACAAGAAACACAGAAAGAAAATAGCGCAAAAAAATGCTTACGTCCTTAGGGACGTAACAAATATATTAAAATATTATTACGTGTAAAAAATTTGTGATATACCCCGCACCCTTATATAACCCGCACCCCTGCAGGGTTTTTAAAATCTGGTATAACCCGCGGGTTATATGCCAGAAAATACGGTAAATACCAAAAATACCAATCAACACTGAAATTCCTTCTTTAGAGCTGCCAGAGTCCTGCTTGCATCATTGAATCATTATTTTCCTGTTGATCACTGTAAAGCTGCTTTGAAACTATCCTTATTGTATACAGACTTGTGATGCAGCCTGATATCATAACCATACCATAATGGTTTGATTGGTCCCTGTACTGAGACTGGTTTCTCCCAAGGTTTTTTTCTCCACTCTGCCACCGATGGAGTTTGGGTTCTTTGCCACTAGCTGTACTTTCATCCAAAGTTTGCGAATTTCAGTTATTGTGAATAGTATTGCATAAAGCAGCATTTCCATCTAGTGAGTTTAAGAGAGCAAAATCATCACTTCCTAAAATTTTCACTTCACTTTTTTTATCCAACTCAATTGATGGCATACATTATTTTTGAATGTGCATCTTGACGTTTCCTTCCAATGTTTTTTTTATGCGATATCCCACATAACAATAGGTAGATTGAAACATAGCCACTGTCGCCTCTGGCTTGCTTAGTTGGGGATTCTTTATATATGGAAATCTTATTTGCTCTGCATTGAGACAATTTGATAAGGTCTGCATGATGACATCACTGTTTTATAGCTGAATTGAACTCATTTCACACTTGATTATCTTTACACAGTTATAGAATGAAACTAAATCAACACTGAACTGACCTCAGCTGAAAAATGACACCCTTTTATTTTTAGAGGTGTTTTACACCCGCATCGGGTCATTGCATTTCAATGCGAATTGAAAATTGTATCATTGAGTTGTTATTTTCCTGTTTACCCCTGTAAAACTGTTTTGAAAAAACACCTGTACCAATGAAAAAGGAGGTTTTGTGGCAATCCTTGCCACAAGTGAGTTGAGAGTATAATTGGGTAAGTGGAAAGTGTTTAACTTTTGCACACAGTTTGATTCACGCATAAAGCATTTGCAAATAAAGCCTTGTTTCCATCCTATGTATTCGAGAGATCAAAACGATCACTTGTGGCTCTTTTTCCCTACATCATTAATGACTTGTGTCTCAGAGCGCGCAGACAAAATGCAATAAAGGCTCATGCTATCTTGCTTGGTGTTTGTGAGCTCATTCATGTGAGACACTTGTTTGAGGTAATTATAACCAACCATTTTGATGACGGACTTTGGCTCAGGCATTTCAGAATGCAATGCTATCCAATCATATCCTCTTTTGAGGCAAAATCCTGTTTGTTTGTTTGGTGTTCATTGTGGGATTTATTTGGTAAGTTTCCATTGCACGTTTCTTATCGAATAAGCACAATTATCCGCCTCAGTTGAGCGCATAGAACTCAATTTAGTTCTACCTCTGTTTGTTGCTTTGGGAAAGTAAACTGGGAACTGGATCGTCTTACTCGACACACAATGGACCTCTGAGATGCTCTGCTTTCATTTGCACCCTTTACATAAACATCGACTCTGAGTAATAGCATGGTGCCAGTTTTTCTTTTGCCTCAATCAATGTGTGCTATGACTTCCTTATTCTCCCAAATTCTCCTTGGTTAACCCGCTTATGAAATGTACAATTACTTATTCTGGAATCAAACTTCTTGAAGGAATTACTCTCTGATTAAGTAACAAATGAGAGGATTTGCTCTTTCTTTCCATTTGCACAGTTGAAACGGCTTCAGTAGATTCTACATGGGCGGCTTATATTGGCCCTTTTTCTTAATAAGATAAGCCTGTCCAGGATTTGCCGCTTTTTAGACATTTTTCTTAAACTGCACCCACTCGTATGATGTTTCTTAGATGTGAATGCCATGAAAGTTTATTCTCCCTGGTTGTTCTTCAGAGACTTTTAAATTAAGATTTTATCAAGCGTTTGACATTTGCTGTGGGCCGGTATCTCTTTCAAACAGTACGGCATTATAAACGCTTTACCATGAATGAATGGCCTAAAATGTCTGCCGCACATCACGCTTTCCATTGAGTCTAATTATGAGTTGGGCTTTCAGATCAGATGATGCTGGAGAGAGATTCATTCATTCAGAGATGATTCATATGATTCATCTAAACTGAAATGCATCATTAGCTTTAAGACTGGCAGCAGCGACTTATTCCATTCATACATTACATACTCATATAAATGTCCTTTATCTTCTAAATAGCGTTTGAGAACTTGGGTGATGGATGATTTTTAGACTGCTTCAGATAGCTTGTCTTGTTGGTGTCAAAATGTATTCTTATTGTGTATGATATTTATATCAATAAACAAACCAATAAAAAGTGTCTTCATAATTTATTTGAAATGTTCTTGTGAGGCAAGAGCAAAATGTTGGATAATTTTAACAAATAGCTTTTTATCTATGGGTTTAGCATACCAAATCTGACTCCATTCTTGTATGAAATACCCTTTTTTTTTCTTTTTATAATAATTCAGTTTCTATTTTGTATTACTGAAGTAAAACAGGTTGTTGCTGCCAGGTATAGCATGGAGCTACTAGCTTTTGACATTGAAAATTAATTCAGATATTATAAAAAACAAATGTAGTTTGGACATTTATACCAAGTTAAACCAAGCAATTTCCCATATGTTTTGAGTTGGAAATTCACCACAGCATACATGATAATCCATCATGCCACCAAAAACTCTCTTCCTGTTGAATCTTTCATTCATCAGCGTGTGAACGTCAAGGAAAGGTTCTTGTAGAAAGCTGTGCACTGACTGGTGTGAAAGCAACAGCGAGGGTAACGGGAGGGCACGAGGGCATGCTGGCCTTTCAGAAAGGTCATCCAAGGGGCCGCAGAGACGCGTGTGAATGGCAGACGCTCCGCTGGGAGCAAATGCTTCATTGTCCAGGAGCTTTTGAATGCCCACAGGAACACTAAACATTGAAAACATTGTTTATTTCCGGAAGAACCTTTTGGAGAATGTGCAACTAAATTTAGCTACTGGTCACGTCCATTATTGCCACCTTTTATTCAGTCTTTTGAGACTGGATAGACATTTAAAAGCTCATAATGGCTGGACGGACCCCGTGTCATGTCATTATACGCAATACATGAATACTCAGTACACACACTTTTGCTTTAGTATGCAATGACATTAAATAATCAGATTTAAAAAACAAACATTTTATGAACCTTTAAACAATGTCTAAACGTCTAAAAAAAATTGTTTGATGCATCACGCTTTTATGGCTCTTATATTATGAGAAAATGGGGCTCATACTAGTGGAAGAAAAACTCATTTATTCTGTATTTATTTAATTAATTTGCAATTTGGTGCAGATGCTGATATTTATATGGCCAAACAGTTAGATGAAATCTTGATTGTCTGAAATCTGATCATCAATGTGATCTTTATAGCAGTATAAAAGACGACATGCATAAAATGCATATAAAAATCACTGTCTTAATAAGATGATATTTAAGTGCTTCGTTTTATGATCAAAACTCTGTAGTTTTAAAACATATAGTGCAATGCAATATAATGAAATTGAGAGATGGACAAATAAACCTCAAAAACCTGATGATTGAATTCGATACTCAAATTTGATACATTTGAATATGATTTATAAAAAAAAGTGATGGATGAAGAGTTAAGTGAACCTACATTGCTTCAGTCCAGTAGATGTTTGTAACAATGTCCAATGTTCAGGGAGGAAGGAGGCGGGAACCGGCAGACGTTAAACATACTTTAATAATGAAATAAAACATAAATACAAAATAAACATAATGGCGGCAGTTCCTCACGGACAACTGCCACCCACACAAACACACCATAAAGTCCAGGCCTGGTCCTCTCTCGTTCTTCTCTCGCTCCTCCTTTTATGCCTCCGCTCCTCCGTGAGACGAGAGACACCGGTGGCTCGCAGGTGTCGCTCATTATCAATCATGCCACCGGCTCTCGTGACGCTCTCACGGTCCCTCGACCCCGCCCTGCTCGCCACAATCTCTTTAAATTTCAATTCTCTTTAGTTTTATAGATGGATCTTGGTATGATATCTAGCTTTTGAAGATCTTTTGTTCTACTTCACTTTGTCAGGCAGGTCCTATTTAAGTGATTAAGTTACAGTGGTTTGGATTTTGTTTTCCCTTAATATCAACCTTCATTTAAAAACTGTATTGTTTAAACCGTAAGTAAAACTGTGTTTACTTATGTTAGCTTTGACTAATATTTAAATTATTTTGATGATCTGAAACATTTAAGTATGACAAACATGCAAAGAAAAAAGAAATCAGGAAGGGGGCAAACACTTTTTCACACCACTGTATATTTTGCCATGTTGATCATTTAAAGTGCCTCGAATTTTGCAGCTTTCTAGGGTTAAATTTGGCTATTGTACTAATTCAGTTTTGTATAAAAATCTCTTGATTTTTGACAAATGAGTCAAATTTATTTCAGTTGCCATGTTAATTGCATTATGGGATGCAATTTCAGTGTAGTGTAATATGGTTGTGGTTGAGTATGAGATGCTAGGGAGATTGCATATTTGGTACAGTATATTAAAGTTATTTCGAACGTCCTTTTGTCACTGATGCACATTATCATTTTAATAGCTGCTGTTGTGTATACAGTATTTAACTTGTTGTCTACTTAATTTTGATTCTCTGCTTCCCTTTTAAAAGCATTATAGCATTATCACTTCCTGTCATGATCGCTCCTTCTCTGTTTACTCTTTCTCTCTCTTCGCCTGTGGCTTAAGCTTTGACAAATTGTGTTTACAACCAATTAGTGTGATTTGTAATGTGCTTGTTTGCCGTCAGAGTGGAGGAACAGTGGAAAACACTTGTTGATTTTATTTCAATAAAATAATCATTACTGAATTTCCCTTGACATCACTGATCGCTGTCAAATCCGCACCAGCTCTTTATATTTAAATCTGTGCAACAGGGATTTGAGCGAATATATCAACGTGTCCTATCATTTTCACAACATCCATTGCTCCAGCCTTATCGTTCACAGTGACGTCTTTAATGCGGTGTGTTGTTTTCTTACTCTCGTCTCTGTAGCCGGTGGCGAGGACAGGCGCTTCTCAGAAAGCTCTCATTAATGAGCTCCATGTTGGACGAATGATCACAGAAGAATATCTCAAAAAAAGCTGAAAGCTCAAACAGGCACTTGTGATTTTCAGCAATTTCCCTTGGGCCGCCGCTGGCTTTCACAATGACACAGCAGAAAATGAGCTATCAACTGCTCTACGTTCCCCATTACTAATATTACTAGTTTTACCCCATTAATCAAATGAAGTGCTCATCTCTTTGAAGAACATGAGAGACAAAACAAGCATAGGTTCACTTCATTTGCATCCAAGCTTTTCAAAGCAAGCTCACAAAGTACTCCCAGACAATTTTCTGAAACTAAATGGCTCGTTCAGAAATAAACATGCAACATCACAACAGTTTATTAGCATATATCCACCCACTTTTTATACATATCTACACCTACACAGTGAATTGAGCAACTACTGTGAACAACTACTAGATGGAGGTAATCCAAACAATGAATTTAAGTTGATTAGCCAAATTATTCTCAGAAACACACAGACAGGTTTGACAAAGAGCACGACAAAATAGACATGAGGCTAGATCTTCAACGCTGTAGTGAATTCTGATCAGTCATGGTGTGTGTTATGACAGCCATGACCTGGACCTGCACAGTTTCGGCACAGTGCCACCTAGTGGTCAGGAGATTTGAAAATTCCTTTTTATGCTTAGAACTTTTGAACTGAATGTCCAAAATTTGTCTCTTTAGATTCAGTGCAACACACCGAATCGAACTATAACCATATTCCCCATATTGCAAAATGCTATATTTTACGCATTGACATATTGTTATAGTACTCCGTTATTAACACCATACCAAGAAGGTACTTCAAAAAATTGTGATAATGAAAAACAATAATTTATCATTTTGCTTTTGATCAATTTTGTCTATTGCAATGAAACTGGTCTAAATAGATTCCGTGTCATGGCAATAACACACACACACACACACATATATATATATATATATATATAATTCTGTAACAAAATTCTGTGTATATATATATATATATATATATATGCAATACTCTTCCAGTTCGCCATTTTTACTTTCTTCCTACTTTTTAAAATTGTGTTTTTACCATGCTTTGTGTACTTGTGTTTAGATTTACATTTAGGCACTGTATGTTGTGTACAAGTATGTATGTACAAGTGGCAGCTGTATGTAGTTTATAAACCCATCTGTGCTTTATGTCAAGAAAATCAATTTGCATTTAACACGCCTTTAAAAAAAAAGAGCCATTCAGACTGTCGTATTCAGAATGTGCGTTTTCTTGACAGCTCCTCAATCATCCCATGCAGTCTCTCTCGTTCATGCCTTTCGGTCATTTAAGGGGGTCTTGCAGAGGTTGGAGAGGCGGACTGACACAGCTGGATGTGTCCACCTGTCCTCTAGCACACCTGCTGTCCCTGCAGGCCTGGCAAGAGGAAGACACCAGATGCCCTGGGTGATCGGCCCATGTGACAGAACCAAGTGAAGTGTGACTTCCTCGCCCCAAACACACCTCTGAGTGACAGAGAGAGAGGCGCTGAAGAACAGCATGCTATTTTTATGCGATTGCTGTCGGCCATGCATGCATGTATGCATGAACATAGTCTATATGTGACATAATGTACGCTGTCGTTTCTTATGTTCTCTCCTGATACAGAGACGAGTGTTAACTAGGGACTTTCCTTTACCAGCAGCAGTTCTGCATCAGGATTATACGTCTTTATGAAGACCAGACTTAAAAATCTTTATCTAATCTCCTTTTTGATAACTTTTAACCCTGCGTTTGTCCTAAAGTCAGCTTGAGTACCAGTAACGTATTGATTGTCCCTCGTTCACCTTGGACAAGATCCTTGGTTCTTCTGTGTCCTTTTGTGATTCTAATCTCGAAATCTGTTCATTTAAAACCCACGGAGAGCGATATGATTGACTCATTGATTGATGGCAAAACTTTGGATGCTGAAACCGCTTGGGACGACTGTGTGCTGGTTAATTCATTGTTGCCAAGGCAACACTCATTTCTGGAAGGATGCTAATCACTTTAACAGCCGCTTTTCAATCCATCATGCGTCCATTTGCTCGGTGGGCAGTTTTATTATTATTATTATTTTATTTTTTTTGAATTGGGAAATGATCATCTTGACATGTAAGCACATTTCCTCAAATGGTCTTCACCGTAATGCAATAATATGTATGCTACTTTAAATTGGATGTAGAACATAAAGGATAAAGGCGGTGTAATAAATATCACCGTGATATATAAATGTATTCATTAACAAATAGGCTTTACAATTAAAACAATACAATAATGACGTGTTGTTCACCAGATACAGCATTTTCATTAGCCACAGTTTTGAGATCAATAGCCTTAGCGAAAGAAGCCTTAAAGATGTTTTTAATATCATCTCTTAATTTAGCAGCAGGATTATTATTCTGTCACTTTAAGACCTGATGCGTGGATCCATTACACTGTTACACGTGCGTTTTCTTTCTCAACTGTTAACATTCACTTAAAACAGAACAGACTGTCTTTACTTGAATATTCACCAAGATCGGCATTTTGACATTATTTTGTGTGTGTTTGACTGTTTAAGCAGCGAAAAATAACTCAATTTAATATTAAGAGTCGGCTTTATGTGCTTGAACTTTGGGTTTGAGCACAAACTCTGTGGGAATGAGTCAAATGATGTGCAATACATGCAATTTCACTGTGAAATCCAACCCCTGTGTCAGCAATAAGATTAATCCGGACCAAAATGAACCGAGTGAGGGGAGGAGGGTTTGTGTGTCACTCGCTGTCAGAGAGACGAGACAGAGTTAGAAGGATATTTCAGTATCGATGTGTATTGAAAAATCTATGTTTTGAGAAAAATTGCTCTAAACTCGGGCCGTTTCTAGCTCTCGAGGGGCCCTTAAATATAAAGCACATCTCATGTTTGACAACTTGGATTTTGCATTTATCCATGAGGCTGAATTTGTTTAGAAACTCTAGGAATAATGTGATTTATGTGTGTGAGTGTTTTGTGAAGTTCTCCTCAACCTTGACTCGTTCTCCCCAAAGCATATTCTGACCAGCATGCCTCACATGTTACCCAGCGGCCCTGTGACTTCTCCATGTGAGAGAGAAGCCCGTTGTGTGCCCTTATCACTGCTAAACGGCCTTTCTCTTGTGTGAACGGCCCCCTCTGTCCTCTCATGGCTCTGTCTGCGTGTGACTGTAATTGTATTTATTGAGATGTCGGCGCCTCATGGCAGAGAGGAAGAGGGTGGAGAGGAGGGGGGGGGGGGGGCTGGTGGGTGTCTGTCTCCATGCTCTTGTGATCGGGCGTATGACTGAGGAAGGCAGCAGCAGTGACTACATGCTTGGATTGGTGGTAAACAGCAGGAGTAGAGAGAGAGAGAGAGAGACAGGTTTGAGGGGATACAGAGCCACCGGCGGCCCCCGGAGGGAGAGACATGTTGAAATTCTGCACCACCCCTCGCTCAAGGTGTGTAGTTTCCTGCAAGTGCGTGTTTGTTCAGGAGGATGTTGCTGAGAAGATTTCTGGGCGATGTCATCTGTTGAGTTTTCGTCTGGGTTACATCATGTTTGACTGGTCAACGCTGGTTTAGATGGTTGATAATCTAGTTGGAGTTGGGTTGTAGTTTTGCTGTAGTTTTAATAATTAAAATATTTGTATGTATGTATAAATATTTTTATTTATTAATATGTGTGTGTATATATATATATATATATAAAAAAAAATTTTAATGTAATTATTTATTAAACAAATTATTTAATAAAAAAATATTTAAAATTGTATATATATGTATATATCTAAAAAAAAATTTTTTTAAATAATTAGAATAATAATTACATAATACAATTTTGGATTTTGGATATCACACTAATAATATTTTTTTATGTTAAGTACTTGAATTCCTGTTTTTATGTATGTATATATATATATTGTTTTTTTATATCATAGAAGAATATTCATATTATATGAATCATTTATCACGTTTAGATTTTATATTGTATTAATTTTGTGATTTATTCATTATTAATATGTTTATTCTGATTTTGAACTTCAGGGCGTGTACCAAAAATACTTGTACTATTAGTATGTGCTCATACTGACACCTCAGTTTTTAAGATACATTTTGATATTAAACGACCTCCATGTGTCTACAGTGACCGTTCTAGTCACTGTGAAAAACAATACAGAGAGCAGATAAAAAAATACAGACCATACCATAATTTTCTCCACTCTGTTAGTGACTCTCAGCCTTCAGCTGGAAAAGATCTTAGCTGGAAGTCACGTTGCTTGATCAATCATTTCAGTTATCAAGCAGCTATTTAAAGTGTGAACTGCAGTCTCACATGTTTCTAATTCTCACAATTCCTGTTTCATTTTGTCTTTCCTACAGTCACAATGAGCGAAAGGTGACCTGTAAGCATCCCGTCACAGGCGTTCCTTCGCAAGACAACTGCATCTTTGTCGTCAACGAACAGTGAGTCACTTCTTTCTCTTTTTCCACTGGCTCTTCACAGCTTCCTGCAGCATTGAGTCAGAAACAGAGCGCTTTGTCTGAAATCATGTTCATGTTGGCTGATGTACTCCTCTGCGGTTATATCACAGAGGAGAAGGACATTCATTTTTTGGGGGTGTTTTGAATGCTGGTTAATTGGAGGTATAAAAAAATATGAAAATGACGAATACAGCGTTCATGTTTGAGACAAATAAGTTAAAATAATGTTTCATCTAGGTCACTCAGGATAAATTATTGCATAGTTATGTATAATTATTTATTTTCTCATTTTTTTTGTGGCAAAATGTGAATTAATTAATGTATATATTCATTTTAATACTGTTATCATTTTATTTAAATATTAAAATTATTGTTATTTGCATTGTGTGCATATTTTGCACATGTGCATTTATAATTTCTTTGATTTTTGTATGAATGTATGTGTAATATACAAAATTAATTTTGGCATTAATTGTAATAATCCAGTGATATGTTTTAGGCACTTGTGTAAAAATGCTGTAAAGTGAAGATGTTTTCAAAAAATAATGTCATAAATAGATTTTATTGATCAATTAACTTCTAATAACTAAATCAAATCCATATTTGGGTTTGTCTTTAAAACAGCTTTTGTCCAGAGACAATTGCACACAGTTTTTCAGGGAGTTTTGGAGCATCTTGGAGACGTTCCTGCAGTTCTTCTGGATATATTCTGTCTCAGTTTGTTCTGTTTCTTCATGTAATCCCAGATGGACTGGATGATGGAGAGATCCGATCATAAACCAGCTGCTGTCAGACTCCTTGTGCTACAAACATATCACTGGATTATTACAATCAATGACAGAAATAATGTTTGGAAATGTAACTAATATCTCCTGCTGACACACTACAGCAAAAGACACAAAAAACTGACTTAAAACCATTTATTTTGTTTGAAAATACTAACATGCTTAAGTACTATGTGTGTGTATGTATGTGTATGTGCGTTTTCTCAACTGTTTTTATGAGATTCATCTGAAAGCATTGCTATTCTGGGCTCATCTGCTAATGGATGCAAGTGTGACTATTTGTATATATATGTGTGTGTGTGTGTGTGTTATAAAAGAGTGAGCCACTAAATAGTCAACACACCCCCACATTTTCACACAAAGCTACTACCAATTAACAGGCCAGCAATTAATGAATAGCTGAGAAAATGATTATGTGCATATATCCATCCGGGTTGGTGTTTAGGCAGACTGGAGCCGGTATGGAAGTGAAGTCATGACTTTAGTCTGGGAAAATGCGGTGGGATTGTTGCTCTCCTCCTCCTCCTCCTCTTCACAGCTCACCTCTCCTGTCCAACGCGAGCTGCTCTCCTGATAATTGTGCTCAACCGAACGCCCTCAAACCACTGGAAGAACGAACATTGAGCCTTAGCGCTGTCAAACACATCTCTAGTCTTTATCTTTCTCTCTTTCTCTTTCCTTCTTCTTTCTTGTCTCTCCGGTGTCCTCTAGCAAAGTCAACAACTTCCCTGCAATCTCTGCAGTCTCCGTTCGCAGATACCAACTAAACAGTGCCGTAGATCAACTTCAGATCCTCTTGCTCTTAAAAGAGAATGGCAGAGACTGAAGAAACGTTTGTGCAGCAGATATTTGCATCTGATGAAGACGTGCGGCACAATATTCACTCGTGTTGTTTCAAACCTTTTTGATGTTCTTTTGTTTGTGGAACACAAAAGCATTTGTTTCTTGCTCTTTTTTTCATACAACAGACAATCTGCAACCTCCAAAAATGAGAAAAAATGACAAGAAAGCATTATGAAAGTAGTCTGTATGACTTGTCAGTGTTACATTTACATTTTTGCTTTTGTCAGACGCTTTTCTCCCAATCTTGCATTGCATTCAAGAAACACATTGACATTCGAATCAGTTCTTTTTTTTTTCTTGGGAATCGAACCCATGACCTTGGTGTTGCAAGCGCCACACTCTACTGTTTGAGAAACAGGAAAGACTCAAGCTTGTTATTTTTATCGTAAACTAAATAAATAAATGTTTTTTAATTGAAATAAAGCTGAAATATATTGAAATTAACTATTAGATGAAAAAATAAATGGAAAGAAAAAGAGAAAGTGAAAATTTATTTTGAAAAACGGAAATTCTGACCTGTCGCTATATTCGTCTTAAAGAAACTAATAAAAATGACAAAAGCTTTTAAAATAAATACTCAAAATCTAATAATTACTTAAAATGATTATAATAATAATGGTAGTATATTCCATTATACTTCTTTTGTTTTTTATTATGGAAGAAAATCATAAAGGTTTGAAACAAAATGACGACGAGTAAATGATGGTAGCGCTTTCATTTTGGGCTGAATTATTCCTTTAATAAGCTCTGTCTTTTCATGTGTTTTTTAGAGCAAAGTGAACTAGCACTGCAAAATAATGAAGTTATTGGCGGTTTCAGCTCTACGTTTTCTACCTGTTTCAATTATCACCTCCATCTCACTTTTTTTAGTCGATGTTAATGAGATTTACACTTATTTTTACTGTTAGCGGGTTTTTGACAAAGTGAGAAAGTCTCACTTTAAGGTGTGCGTGCGTTTGTGAAATCTCAGTGCAGAGAGCATGATATGATGAGATCACCAGCTTCTCTTGCTTTACGTTTATTTCAAAATACCAAAATCTGTAGTTTGTTGTTTAGTTTGTTGCTGCCACCAAGATCTTTACATTCACATTCATGCATTTGTCAGATGCTTTTATCTAAAGTGACTTGCATTGCATTCAAGAAACACATTTAAATTCTATTCAGTTCTTGCTTTCCCTGGGAATCGAACCTATGACCTTGACGTTCCAAGCGCTACACTCCACTGTTTGAGCCAAACATTTTGAGGGAAAATTTTTGATAAATCAGAAAAGTATAAAATAATCATTAGAAAGTAAGAGCATTTTACTATTTTGTTAGTAGTAACTATTAATTAACTATAATAACTATTTCTACTGTTTTAGCTATTTAACATATAAATAAAGTGCCACTATTATGCTTTTTTTGGACATTACCTTTCATATGTTTGTAAATGTAAAAGGTCTGCAAAGTTTCAAATATCAAAGTGCAGATTAATGGAGTTACTGTCTCTCAAAAGAATGAACTGATTCTGAAACGAATCGTCATTAATTCCAGTCTTACAGTCTCTGTAACAAACTTGTATAATCCCAATCTATACTCTTCATTGGCTGCCCATGAGTAACCTTTACTGTGACTCTCAAACACTGTAGTTGTAGCTGAAACTGCTTTGAGTTTGGTTACACACACTTCCAAAGGATGAGGTTGATGCGATAAAACCCCCGCCATCGTTACTGTTCGTGATCAAACTGTTTCAGACACTGTGAGAAAAGAGCTGATGCTGCGATTTATGTTATGAGAAGGTTGACCTTGGATGCATGGAAATGTATTGTAGGAGACCTTTAAAACGCCTTCAAATATCAAATTAAAATAGTATAATAAGAGCACTTGAATTATTTGTTAAATCAAATTTTTAGACATTTAGCTCCTCAAGAACGCTCTCATCATCAAGCATAGATTCCCGTCACGTTCCAGACTGTGTTTTAAGGCCATTGATTTGCCTTAATCAGCTGGATAATAAACTTTTCCAGAGTATCGTCAGTCGAGGAGATCGATGCATCTGCCTCGTACAAATCAATCGGTTTAAAAACAGCAGTTTCCCCACTGCATTTCTTACTTGTCTTTAATTTGCACAAAATCCCTTCTAAAATAAATATATAATTGCCATTATTATGTCCATAAAGACTTTTGCTTTCAGGATAACAGGGTTACAGACCTCACTCTATCGGTTTCCTCTCACCGCTCGTTAAATTTCACACAGCCCTTGTTTCACTATGTGGCGACGACACGACTGCAGCGTTCGGCCTGAGGTGCCCTCGTTTCTCATAGTGGAACCTTATTCATTTGCGCAGTCATATTTTTCATGCTCCTCATATTTCCTCATTTTTGTGCCACTCTGTTGATATATGAGGTTGGTCTGTGCCATAATAGCAGTCGCTGTGCTGACTAAAGCTTCAGACGCCCTCAATTACTGAAACAATTAACCATGTAGTCATATTTGGGTGTTTCTTCAACTACATTTATGCCTACTTTGTTTTATATATTAATATAAATTAATTTACATTAATGCATTTATCAGAAGCTTTTACCCAAAGCGACTTGCATTGCATTCAAGAAACACATTGACATTCTAATCAGTTCTTGCTTTCCCTGGGAGTCGAACCCATGACCTTGGCGTTACAATTCTATTTTATTAATAGAATTTTTTCTTCTTTTAAAACATTTGTTTTTGTTTTGTTAAGGTCAAATTATGTATTTAGTTTAATAGCATTCTGTAATTGAAATTACATTTAAACATTTTCGGGGATAAAATGGCTTTCCAGGATAATTTCATATAATTCATAATTTATATATCCTAAAAACACACATAATATTAGATAACATTTAAACACATATTTGCATATTTTGAAATAGTTATTGGAAATGGTATGCAATAAAATAGTCATGGTAATGTTAGAAAAAATATATATTTTGAAATAATCTTTTATGTAATTTTTATTTCATTTTTCATTAAAAAATGGATTTTTGCATTTTTATAATGGATTTTTGTATTTTAAGACTGAAAGTCTGGCTTTCAGGGTAAAGAAATAAAATCTAAACAAAACACATTTAAAAAGTTATAGTAAAATGTGATATTGCGTAGTAAAAATCATGGTAAAGAGACACTCTTAATGATCTGCATGCATAAGCTTGTTCTCCAGCGGGTGATTGCAGTTTTACACGCTAGTTTATCTGAAGGTTGTTTGACAGATTGAGACGGCACCATCTGAACCTGCCAGGAGTCCAGCTGAGATGAATCAGGCCCGTGAGGTGACGGTGAGCTTTAGGGGGAAACTTTGGTGCCAAAGCTAGACGTAGGTGTCTGTAATTAAACAGAAAAGGATCAGTGTCATTAGGGACAGTCTGCTATCTTGAGGCTAGCAATTCTGCTCCATTATAAACTCTTTCACTCCTTTCTCTTTTTATTATTTCATATCAACTGAAGTCATATCAACTGAAGGTGGTCATGTTGGTCTTTTCTTTTACCGGATTAGCTAAATGGGTCAATTTCGACCCCATAAAACTTGGAGCATTATAAGGACCACCCAAAAACCATATAAAACCAGAGCAATTTTCTTTTAATCGTCCTTTCATTGTGTTTCTAATGAACTATAATTTGCTTTTGAGTCGTTTCAAACACAAAATGATTATGCATTCAGTTCATTTTCTTTCCTTTTTCTGTTTCCTAGCCTGAATTGTGGGAAACTTGTCCATCCTGTTTTAAACCGGTAATGCTTTGCAGGGATCCCCCTTTTGTCATCTCTTCTCTTAAACCTCACCCGCTTCTTTTGAGCCGTTGAGCCTCCATTCATCTCCGGTTGTTTTGCCATTCTGTCTCATTAATTCTGCTCAAACACTAACCCAAGGCACTATTTGAACTGAATTGCCCGATATCCTGCTATGCATCACTTATGTGGAAGATATGCAAGATTTATGTGTGCCATCCGATTTGTCTTACCCACGTTGAATATGAAACATGAAGCACCTCTTTGTGGGGAGCGGGCGGTCGCTCTCAGTCAGAAATGAATTATGTTGTCCTCGGCGGCTTCGGCAGGGGTCCCGTAATCCCTCGCGTCGTGATGAGACGGAGCACTTTGAGTCTGTACACAGTCCCGTCAAACGCTGGACGGAGATGAAACACTCATTCGTCACGAGTCACAGCTTTACGCGCGCCCCTGGTGGCCTCCGTTAGATTGAGAGTGATGCCATTCTGCTAGTTTTTGGCAGTAAGTGACATGAGTTTGACAGTTTAATGTTAAGTTTTGTCTTAAGCACTGGAAATAGCTTTAAAATGTCGAGCACTTAACTGGGACAATAAGATTATGTTGTTCTGAAAGCAAATATGATGTGGGAAATTTAGCTGAATGTGTCTTAGAGGCCTGTTTTACTTCTGATATTGATTTCCAGAGCTGAGATGCCCCAAAAAAACCCAGAATTGCTGCTTTACCTTGTTTTATTTCTAGGTAACATCTGGGATACAAAGTAGGACGGAAATTGAGGCTTTCAAAGCAGTTAACAAAAACTAATGGGAGGAAAAAGCCCCTGAAATTATTGAAATAAAATATGTAAGAGTTATTAATAATATTCTATGTAACACATACACAACAATATTCCTAGAACTTTAAAATTAGAGTGAAGAAACGAAAATGTAAAAATAAGATCGGTTTCAAAATATTAACAAAAGCTTTTTGGGGCATCTCTATAATTGTATATCAAGGATATACAAATTTGAGGTTAACCGTGGGTTTTACTGATAATTAAAAGAAAATGGATACTAAATGAAAACACATACACATAACATGACATTCCAAGTAAAATAGTGCTGAATTTAACGTATTTATTAAATATTATTAAATTATATTTAATTAAATTATAAATATTACTAAAATGGTTTTGAACCATTACAATTGACTGTGCTATTGAAGTTAAATGTATAAATGTTAATATATTAAATATACCTTGATCATTCATGTGAGTTCAGTGTGCATTAATCTAAAGCAATCGATTATCGGTGCCGATTAATCGGCAAAAACACAGTTTTTTTTTTTTTTTTTTAGCTGTTCCTGGTCTTGTTTTAAATGATTAACAATATTATGAAGAGAACTTTTTGTCTTCATAATCTTTAACATAAAATATATTAATTTCTCCTGTATGACATCAAAAATCCCTCTCATTTTTCAACCAAAATCAATCATATATACTAATTTTTCTCATGTATCCAAAAATCCTATATTTTTTTTTAAAGCTAGATGTTTCAGATCTAGCATTGGGAGTGAATTTAATAAGATGCACACATACAACTTGATAGCAGTGTCTAATATTTTTTTAATGTTCTTCAAGGTTGTTGAGTTTGACCCCATCTAATGATGCTTGAGTTTGAGTTTGAAGGCTGGGAGAGAGAATTGGTGGGTTTTAAAGGCTAGCATGACTCACGGGCTTTAGCTGATGACCTCCAGTCGGTCCCGATGCCCATCCAACCCACAAACCCATCTGAACTCCTCCGTCAATTATCTCTGGATTCAGCGCGGTTTAGCCGGGTGACATGGGGCTAATTTCACACTCGCTGCCACTCTTCCTCTGAAGACTCTGTCAGATGTCAACCGAGCAATGGGTGCTAAAGCTCATTATTTGAGAAGCGATTAATTAATGAACGCTAATAGCCATGTTGAATGCTCAATTTAATTTGAGATCAGCGGCCTGGAAGGTCTGTGTTCTTCCCTAACCCTGGATACTGGTATAATGCGTTTTGTATTTTTGCATGACTGCATCTCACAGTGTGTTTCTTTTGTTTCCAACACAAAATCGTGTGTCAAAAGGCTATTATTCTGCCTTTAAAATCAAAAGACAGTGTTTTCTTTTTAGCGAGGTGACCCAGAAGCCAGACAGCTTTATTTTTTACCCTGTCGTTCTCTCCTTTCCATTGCTCTAGATAGCAGCGTTATCCCTAGACGTCGTCACTCTACCATAGCGTCAGAATATAGGCCAACCCTACGGGACAGTGCCTCTCCAATCCGCCTCCCAATTCAGCATCCGTGTGTCATGGGATTTCAAGGGTTTATGGCCATATGTCTTGTGTTCTCTCTTCACTTTCGTTAAATAAGGCGGTGGTCTGGTCTGTTTACAACCTTGAATTTTTTTTTTCTTCTGTCGTTCGGTTTACTTTGCCCTTCAACTCAGCTGGGTCATAAACTGTGGATGCGGTATGTCAGACCCGGAGCTGGCAGGCCATTTAAGGATGTCAATTGTGTGGGAGTAGATCAGCGGAGACGTGGAGTGAGTAATTGCTTTGATGCATGGGTTCTGTCTCCTTGATTTTTCCCTGTCCTTCTCATTCTGTCTCAGTGCTAAAGTGCTCTGGCTTATTAAAACATCAGTTTAGAGCCCAAACTCCTTGAGCGTTTCGCAGAAGAAGCTCAAGAACTTTCCTCACTCATCTAAACAGCTCTGCGTTCACTGAGTTCTTCTGGTCATTTTAAACCTGATGTCAGATCCATGCTGTCGATTACCACCATCTTCCTTAGTGGATGAAAATGAATTTGCAGTTGGATCTGTAGTGATGTACTTTTAATGGAAATGTCATGATTGTATTTTTTCGGAAGCATCTTAACTCTTTCCCCGCCAGCTTTTTTGATCATTTTCAGCCTTAGAATATGTATTCGTATGAATATCTGTCTGTGCGATATATCAAAAGAAAGAAAAGCTTTTCTAGCTTAATTCATTCTTTTTTAGACAACACTTGAGGTAAGTTCCATTATAAAGAAACAATCAAAAAAACATTTTGAATAAAAGACTGAGAAAATCACATTTTTGTCAAAGACTAAGTCTGGATGGGATTCAGAATGATGATCAAAACACAGATCAACACCCCCAAAGCTTCACAGTCCTAAAGCTCATCCTGGGTCGACATTTCATTCGGTAACATTGGGCGCTTTTGATTTACATATGCATCAGCTATCGCTTGTTTCTGCTTTTTGTTCAGGAGATTCTGTCACCAATAGCGCCACCTACCATATAACCGTGAAAGCACAGAAAACCGGAAAATTCCAGGAATAGCAGGGAAAGAGTTAATTGGTAAAAATGGTACTTGTGCTCCTAACTGGCGGTCAGATTATATTTCAATTATAGTGATCCCTCGTTTATCGCGGTTAATGGGGACCGGAACTCCTCGCGATATTATAAAACCATAATATTATACATTTACTCTCTCTTTCATACGATACGTATTATGGTGCTCTACACTCATCAATGACAGTAGTTTCTTGAGACTCCAGTAATGGCGACGATGACAAGTTCAAGTTCAAGTTCAGTTTATTTGTAAAGCACATTTAAAAATGGCCAAAGGCCAACCAAAGTGCTGAACAACAGGATGAAAGAAAACAAAATAAGAAATAAAAAGCAAAATAGAAAAACAAAACAAAAATAGAAACAGTCAAAAGCAAAAACTGAGAGGCAGAGGCAAAGAGACATAGTCAAACCGTACACATATCCACAGAAACACATATGTATACACATATATACATGCATAAACAACTGTATATACACAAAGACCTCAAATAGTTACATATTAAACATCAACAATTGCAAGGGAGAAAAGATGGGTTTTAAGGCAAGATTTAAACTCAGATAAACTGGAAGCCATTCTAACAGGGTCAGGAAGATTGTTCCATAGTGTGGGGCCGGCCACTTCAAAAGCTCGATTTCCCCTTGACTTTAGGCGGGTTCTGGGGATCTTTAAGAGGAGTTTATCCTCCGATCTCAGTTCTCTCACGGGAGTGTAAGGGTGAAGAAGATCGGTCAGGTAGGAGGGAGCCAGATTATTTAGAGATTTGTAGACAAGTAGTAGAATTTTGTATTGAATTCTAAACTGGGTAGGCAGCCAGTGAAGAGATCTCAGGAGGGGCGTAATGTGATCGAATTTATTACGCCTCTTAAGAAATCTAGCTGCCGCATTTTGGACTATTTGTAACCTAGAAATTTGTGCCTTTGAGATCCCGTAATAAAGGGAATTGCAGTAGTCCAGTCGCGATGTAATGAAGGCATGGATAGCAGTCTCTAAAGAACCCTCGGAAAGGAAGGATTTAATTTTAGAGTGAGAGCGAAGATGGAAGAAACTAGAACCAACAACAGTGCTAATTTGCTTATCGAATTTTAAACAGTTGTCAAAGACCACTCCCAGATTCCTCACTTTGGGAGAGATAAATGAACTTAATGACTCAAGATCAATAGGATTTTGTGTTCTGGAGTCAGAAGGGTTGAAGACAATGACTTCTGTTTTATCTGAGTTTAGGGAAAGAAAGTTATTGGAGAGCCAAGATTTAACATCGTCTAGACATGCTAATAGAGTATGGAGAGTAGATTTTCCTTTTCTGGTTATAGGCAGATAGATTTGCATGTCGTCAGCGTAGCAGTGGAAGGAAACGTTATGTTTGCTAAAGATAGAGCCCAAAGGAAGCAAGTAAAGAGAGAAAAGGGTAGGAGCTAGAATGGAGCCCTGAGGAACACCGCAGCATAGATTGCTTGGATTGGAAGTGAAGTTACCAACTTTAACTGAGAAACTTCGATTGGTTAAAAAAGATTTGAACCAGCTTAAGACCTCCCCCTGTAGCCCGATGCAGGATTCCAGGCGAGAGACAAGAATCTCGTGATCAACAGTGTCAAAGGCTGAGGACAGATCAAGCATAACTAAAATAACAGAATCGCCTGAATCAGTAGCCATTAGGATGTCATTAAGGACTCTGATAAGGGCAGTTTCGGTACTGTGCATAGTTTTGAAACCGGACTGAAATTTCTCGTAGATGTGATTATTTGCTAAAAAGGATTGGAGCTGTAACAGTCCTGTGCGGTTCGATGAATGTGATGATGATGGTGTTACTGCACTGGTATAATGAGGCCTTTAAATCAGTTCGGTCTCATCGTCAGATATCGGCAATGGATCGTCAACATTTGTTTCTGAGAGAGGCGAAGAGACTCCACTCCACCCGTGCTCTCATTCGTCGATCTCGCACCGGGAACCAATCACGTGTCTTGTCTGAGTGCCTGTGTGTGTACAAAGCCTCTGAGAGAGTTTCTCTCTTTGTCTGGCATCCTGGGAAACCGTTTCTCTCGCATCACGATGAAGCAACACTGCTTTCCGCAATACGGCTACCGATATTGCGGTATTTTTGAATTTGTATTTTTCGATGAATATTTTTGAAAAATCTGCGATGCACTGAGGCCGCGAAACTTGAACCGCAAAGTGGCAAGGGATTACTGTACTCCTGAAATGAATACGAGCAACAATATTTACCATGTAGCTTTGAAGTTTGTGTTCTTTATACTGAGCAACAGGTAAATGTGATATTTTCTCAGAATGTTAATTAAATATCCTGCCAGTTGCAAAAAAAAAAAAACGTATATATATGTGTGTGTGTGTGTGTGTGTGTGTGTGTGTGTGTGTGTGTGTGTGTGTGTGTGTGTGTGTGTGTGTGTGTGTGTGTGTGTGTGTGTGTGTGTGTGTGTGTGTTTGTTTATTTATTTATATATATATATATATATATATATATAAAAGCAGCTTTGCTAAGTTTGCTGTAAAAGTATTTGAATAAAGTATTTGTCTGTGGTGATTGACAGCATGCAGTAGGTACAATAAACATCCCAGAATATTCTTACAGGTCTGAATGATGTGCAGAGATGATTCATTATTCATGTTCTTCTTCTCTTCTCTTCTTCCCCTGCATCTCTCCTTCTTCCTTCTGCTCCTCTTCCAGACCAGCGACTAAAACACCAGCGGCCGAGAAGAAAGAACGTCCAACCAGCACCATGAGCGAAGCGTCCAACTTCACGGGCGGCTCAGACTACACCACACATCCCAGCAGTCCCACGACCAGAGTGAGTCACACACACTAACTCTCTGACCTTGGCCTGGATCCAGCATGGCAGATTGGACTGTCCCATCATGCTTCAATAGCGTCTTATACAATTATTGTCCTCATTACTGGACATTTGCTTCATTCTTTGCTTGAGTTGATATAGAGTATCATAAAAATACATTTACATTTCTGCATTTGTCAGACGCTTTTATCCAAAGCGACTTGCATTGCATTCAAGAAACACATTGACATTCTAATCAGTTCTTACTTTCCCTGGGAATCGAACCCATGACCTTGGCGTTGCAAGCGCTACTCTTTACTATTTGGAAATTCAGC
Organism: Rhodeus uyekii; assembly: GCA_037043235.1. NCBI lineage: Eukaryota > Metazoa > Chordata > Actinopteri > Cypriniformes > Acheilognathidae > Rhodeus > Rhodeus uyekii. Next base: position 253,650 of record JAWRVZ010000042.1, on the reverse strand, counting down.
TGTATTATACAGTCTATAGCGAGCTTGCAGATTTTTTTGAAGTGCATTCAGTAATTTTGAGTCACATCTCATTATATATATTTTATATATTTAATGCATAAAAATATGTGGATGGAAACTCGACCTCTGAGTGGTTCCTGAACCTCATTATTCAAATCTTTCTAGAAACTAGACACCTAGTCATTCAGACTACCCACCATATGCCTAAACTCTTTATAACATAAAAACACCCAAACAAGATAAACAATTCATGAATGGCTGTGGCTCAGAGTATTTCTCAAATAAATAAATGAATATGCATACAGAACATGCATACAAATTAGGGGTGTAATGATTCTCGATAGAAATCTGTACCGTTCTCCACCCACGATTCGGCACACACCTGCTCTGCGGTTCAACAATCTGACGACGCATCTATAATACAGTTTGTATGTTTTTGTTAATGGATGCGCATTCTGGCTTCCCAATACAGTGATGTGGACGGTAAAGTCAATCTTTGTAAACTTTGTTCAATAGGAGTGCCGTTTGCTCTAATACGAGAGTCAGCTTTAGTAGAGTGTGGCGTTTGCAACGCTAAGGTCATTGGTTCAATCCCCAGGGAAAGCAAGAACTGATTAGAATGTCAATGTGTTTCCTGAATGCAATGCAAGTCGCTTCGCATGCATACATTCACAAGACTGATTATTGTAGTTTTTTGTTTTTGTCAGTTTGATTCGGGAGATGCTAAGATGATGAAATGAGACCTTTTATTCTGATGTCCAGAGATGATTGACAGATAAACTCGCCTCATCCACACACTCACAGATTGTTATTGTTGCCTTTGCGTTTTAACTGCTGTTAAGCATCTTTTTAACTTTCTAAGGGTTTGTAAGTGCCATTGATTCATAATGCATGCCTTGCACACGTTTTCTGAGCGGCACTAAACGACTTCACTAGTAAGTTGTAATTATTTACAACTCGATGACTGAATAATGTATACAGGCAAACTCGAGCCCTCGGAAGTGTCATTTCTCAGAGTAATCTCCTCTCATGCTGTTCACAGCCATCCAGGTCCTCAAAGAAAATCCACAACTTTGGGAAAAGGTCCAACTCTATCAAGAGGAACCCCAATGCTCCGGTGGTGAAAAATGGCTGGCTTTACAAACAGGTGTGTGACTCCAGCGCTCTTAAAACCATTAATGCATCTTGCATACAGGCTCCTCATGGGTAAATCAACAGGAAAAAAGGTTTTTGTATTATCACATTAATTTCCTGACGTTTATGACGTCTCAAAAGTACCAATTTATTCCACTTTATTTTTTTATTTTTTATATAATTTATTGTCTCTCTTTTCCTGTTGAAGCATACACGAGTACTATGGAAATGCATATCATTAGAGATATTTTTTAAAATATTTTAAATTATTATTAAAATAACAATATTTGAAAGATTATATTAAATTAAATTGTGTGTGTGTATATATATATATATATATATATATATATATTGTTTTATTTTAATAATAATTTAAAATATTTTATTTAAATATATATATTTAAATAAAATTTTATTAAATATAATTTAATATAATATTGAATTTAATAAAATTTTATAACATATATATTACAGTAATGATATGCATATCAGATATCAGAATGCATATCATTAAAGATATTTTTTTAATATTTAAAATTATTATAATTATAACAATATTTAAAAAACATTATTAAATTATATTAAATTTATTTATATATATATATATATATATATACATTTAATTATAAAAATGTGTGTGTGTGTGTGTGTGTATAACATATATATTACAGTAATGATATGCATATCAGATATCAGAATGCATATCATTAAAGATATTTTTTTAATATTTAAAATTATTATAATTATAACAATATTTAAAAAACATTATTAAATTATATTAAATTTATTTATATATATATATATATATATATATAATTTAAAAAATATTTAATAAAGTTCCCATTACTGTAATGCAAGAAAATAGTTTCACTCAAAAATATAATTGAATTGTTATTATATTTGTATACAAAAATAATGTTTTGCATTATAGTAATGATATGCATTACCAAATTCCTCTAACATACTTAAAAAATAATTCAGAGTGCATGTCCAAAAAGTCGTTTTACTCGCATACCCAGGTAAAAGTTTTCAGTTAAACTGTTCTGATGGTTATTTTGCTGGACTTAAAAGCTTACCCATCATATGTTTCAATCAGCGCTTCATCTGCCCGTGTTTTTATGCAGTACATGCACAACTCCCCAAGCACATTTGTGCTTTTGCATCATATTTTTCAAAACCGCTTCTCATAAAAGGCAGAGTGAAATAAACACATAAAGTGTTACGGCCGCATCAGTAACTTCATGTCGTCTTTGTGTGTGTGTGATCGCTACGCCAGCTTTGCTTTGAAAGCTGTGTTTTTCCGCGGAAAAACACGACTTCAGAGGTGGTCTCTCTCCTTCCCAGACATCCTCCATCAAAGCTGCTCCCGCAGCAAAAGCAAAATCGGCAGGCTTTGTTGTCGAAATTAAAATTTACATGCTTACACAGTGCAAACATTAACACAATAAACAGTAAAGCACGAGGGAGGACTATGAATATGATTCATGCCTCAAATTAAACGAGTCGCCTTATAAAAGAGATTCGCTCTGGAGAACTACAGCAATTTAACTCAACAAAATGAGACTGAAGCAGAGATATTTGGTGCTGTCTGAGAATAATGGGTTGATGTGCTGTGATTGGTTGGCTTTTGCAGGACAGTACCGGGATGAAGATGTGGAAGAAGAGATGGTTCGTTCTGTGTGACATGTGCCTCTTCTATTACAGAGGTGAGTCAAGCATCATTGTTTGTGCGATAGGATTAATGCTCAAACATTTCTGTTGACTTATGCCGCTATATAACCAAGTGGCACACTTGGACTGTTATCTACGAGTTTTATGTGGCATATTTTTCAAACCATAGCACTGTAAACATGGCAATAATGCTGAATGAGTGTTTGCTTATGCTTACTATAATGTGTTCTCCCAGAACTTTAGCGACTTTATGTGAGTATTAACAGGGAAATGATTCATAATTTAATGATTCTGATTCAATTGAATCAGATTGAATCAGTCCTTTTGTGTATAGTCAAGTAATCTGTTTAATAAGCCCTCATATACAGTGAGAAAGGAAGAGAAACAAGCCCAGAGGTTTCTCATTGGACGGGTTCTGCTGCATGCTGAAGCCTCCTGAGGACACGCTCTTAGATCTCCATAAATTGTGCAATTAACCAGACCGGCAGTGCAATCAGATCGCTCTTTCATGGCCGGCCTATGAGGGCCATGGCTGACAAAGGAGACAGAGGAGTATTCGAACGGTGCAGCAGACGTGCTCAGACTAAACAGAGCTGTGATCCGTCTTTCTGTGGGTCTGAATCAGCGGGTCAGATGTTGTTCAAGAAGAGAAGTTTGGATATCATTGATGAAGTACTGGACTGCCCTGACTGATCACTGCCACTGTAAACAGAGGAGGGCAGGATCACTGACGCCTCCTGTCTGTGTGAGCCGGTACTGCACACACTCGTGATGAAGTCACTTTACATTTGTCAGACGCTATTATCCAAAGCGACTTGCATTGCTTTCAAGGAACACATTGACATTCTAATCAGTTCTTGCTTTCTCTGGGAATCGAACCCAGGACCTTGCCGTTGCAAGCGCCACCTCAGTCACTGACTCTTAAGCATTTGCCTATTTGAAGCCAGGCAGGCAGTCTCTTACACTTACGTCGAAAAAAGTGATTTTAAATTGTAATTTCACTGTTTTTACTGCAAATACATGCAGAATTGGTGAAGAAAAGAGACGTCTTTCAGAAATAATATCTTCATTTATATTCAACAGAAGAAAGAACTGCATGCAGGTTTAGCGTTGATGGTGAGTAAATAATGATAGCGTTTTCTTTTTTGGGGTGGACTGTCCTTTTAAGGAACCAGAATGGACACAATACTAACGACTGCGGTTCAGATTCTGCTTGTCTGAGATTGTTAAAGTTATTGTATTGCTAATATCCATCTCTGAACTCACTCTGGGCTTTGATTTCGTTTTTGTTTTTTTGTTTCTTGGGTGTATCAGTGTGTGGTTTCCCTGAAGCTGCCATGCTGAGTCTGATCTTGACGAGAGAATTGAAAGTCTCTCTGTGTTGGTTTGTGTTTGTTTGTTGGTCTCGCTGCTGTCAGTGGTTCAGCGCGGCGTCTGCTGTGAGCCACCGGCGGCTTTCCTTCAGCAACAACAACAACACACAGGAGCTTTGAACACCGTCTCTCGGATCTGAGCCACTCACAGCGTGTGGGATGTTTCCAGAACAAACTTATTGATGCAAAAACTTTCTCCATGTAACTTTTAGAGAGGCCATAGCAACACGTGGTGCTGAAGCATCATTATATTGCCCATGTTTGAGTTGTGTTTCAAATAACTGTGAATATAGTACAGTAATTCCTGCGTTTACGAGTTTAATTCGTTCCAAAAGCGAGCTCGTAACTCAAAATTCTTGTACATCAAAACAATTTTCCCCATAAGAATTGAATAAAAATCACTCCATTCGTTCCACACGACCATAAATGCCCATTTTAAATATTGTTTTGCTTTTACCCTATTAATTACATTTAAGATTAAAACCATTTAGATCTCATATAAATACTAATTAATAATTGACAATTAAACTAAAATACTTGACAATTTACTGTAACGCGCACTTTAGCTTTGAGTAGCGTCGCTGCTGGCGTGAAGGAGACGAGAGGAGGGTTACTAAACAGTTACTGTTTAGAGGGAGAATTTCGTACCGTCTTTCTTACTCCTCTTGAGGTCATTGTCTATATGCTGTACTGTACGTATATATTTCACTATGTGAACAATAGCGATCGTTAACAACACGAGGTAAAACCGCCGTAAATCACTTGTAAAAGTATCACTGTGGTGAATGATGCAACCAAACCGAGCGACGCTGAATGAAAGAGTCAAGGGGTGATGGGCTTTGTGAGAGGCTGTCGTTAGGATATTTCCAGTAAAAATGCACGCAAAGATGCTGAGCGTTAGGACTTTTCCACCAAAGAAATGCGTGTGGGTGAGGGAAAAATTATCTCGCACTCCGATACAATGCTCGTACACCGATTTGCTCGTAAACAAAGTCACTCATAAACCGAGGTATTACTGTATAAATAAATCACAAGCGAGTTAATCATTTACTCAGTCAATTCCTTCAAAAACACTGATTCATTTAGAAACAAATAGAGTTTTAGACTAAGTCATTGAATTTTTCCCTCATTCTGGAACGAAACAAGTGTCTTTTGAGTGACTCATTGAATCATTCAGCAGATTCATTCCAACACACTGATTCACTTGTTGGAGCACAGTCATGTAGACGTCCTACAGTAGTTTTTGTTTTGACTTTGTTTTGAAATATTTTCAGTGACCGCAAAATCAGACAAATTATTTGGTTGTAAATTGCTCAGTAAATGTTGTTTATTGAACATTTTACATTTCTGCAGTCACCAGACACTTTTGTCCAAAGTGACTTGCATTGCATTAAAGAAACACATTGAGATTCTAATCAGTTCTTGCTTTCCCTGGGAATCGAACCTGTGACCTTGACGTTACAAGCACCACTTTCTACTGATTGAGCCACAGGAAAGCCAATTTATTACATTTTTAATAAACAAAAGCATTTTATATTATTTTAACTGCTGTTGATCTGAACAAACTTCAAGCATGAGGTTACTACTTTAATTGACCTGACGGGTGATGTAATTGAATTTTGCAAGCTTTATGTGATTGTTGGTAATAATAAAGTGCATAATGTCGTGTTGGTGTTGGGAACGTACTGTTTTCGGTATTATTACAGTAACAGTAACTGTTATCACAGCTGTCGCTCTGAATTAACTGTCGGCAAGCAACTCTTGACAGATTCGTTGCAATCTGCAATCAAAACGATGGAGTTCACAGTCGAGCGCAGTCACAACCTCATTGACATGCTCGAATGCACATAGCCCTGCAGTTTCCCATCAGTCTGTTTACCAACACCCCTGCCCAAATAAACACCCAGTCATGGCTTCAGCTGTACCTGCCCGTCATCTAATATTTGCCAACGTCTCTCTCTTTGTGTCTTCAGATGAGAAAGAGGAGGGAATCTTGGGAAGCATCCTCCTGCCCAGCTTCCACATCTCCATGCTGTCCGTGGACGACCACATAAGCAGGAAATACGCCTTCAAGGTCAGAGACGTATTCAGATCCTTCAGTCTTATTTCATATGTTAATGTGTTTTGAAAAAGAGAGCAGCTGCATGGACAGGTGAAGAAATACTGAGATGAAACCACTTGACCAAACGTCCTGATAAAATTGGAAGAGTTGCATTTACAGTCAAAAGATATTTAGCTTCAGTATTTATTATTATTTATCATCAATGATTTTATTGGCCACCTTTGGACAAAGTACAGTTGATAATGCAATAGCTAACATGAACTTTCAATAAGCAATACCTTTAATCTAAGTTATTTCTACATAAATGTTAACTGTAGCCTAGAATAATTAAAAAATTGTAGTTGTAACTAATGCATTAATTAATGATAGCAAGTTCAATCTAAATCAAACCTTTTCACTTTATTTCCATCTTTAAAACATTAGAAAGAGAAATATTACACTTGCTTCAGGCCAGCGAAGCTTTAGCTTTGCATTGGATTTTAGCGTCATCGTGAGAATTAAGTTTCGACAGATTTAGAGTCTCAGTTTGATCTGTGAATTTAATCTCAAGTCTAGAATATAAATTCCTGCCATCCTGCGCAAGGGCAAGGCTTTGGCTCTCGTAAAACCGTTATTGCCTTGAGTTGTACCAGTTTCCTGACACAAACTTCCACTTCTGTAAGAGTTCTGTAAGAGTTGCATTCTCACTGCAGATAATACAATTTAATGTCGACTCATTCTTTTGTTCATCTTATTCTCCATCTCACAATGGTGCGGCTTGAGAGGTTTCATGATCTCGAGCATCAACATGTTTACTGGATGTAACTTCGCTAATATGGTGAGTCAAACCTCTCTGCATTGACCAAGAACACATACATCTTTGCATTATCTACACCTTAACTATAGATGCTTCCCAATTCGTGGCATGTTTTTATGCTATAGCCGTGCGTCTCTAATCACAAGCAATAATATTGAAGCTTTTAGAAATAAAATAGTAGATGCACTCAGTTCCAACAGTTCCAAATGTATTTATTTTTAGCGTTTTTTGCTGTAATTGGTGCTTTTCCACCGTTGGGTGAACGTTTCAATTATTAATTCTTGAAAAAACTATTTGTTTCTTAGCATGAAGAACATTGCAAAAATCTAAGGAACCTTTTTTCACTCTTTTACATTTTTTTTTTTTAGCTTTTATTTTTAATAGTGTATCTCGTTGAAATCATTTTGTCTGCCCTAGGAGAAAGCGATGTAGATTGAGGCATCTCACTAGGGTCTCACTAGTTCTTGTTAACCATTCCAAAGCACTCAGCGTTTTGTTCTTTGAAGCTTCTATAAACGGTTGTGAAAGATGGTTGGAATATCCAGACAAAAGCTGTCAGAGTCGAGCAGTCAGACACACTCCTGAGAGGCTCTGAACGATGGGGGTCTATCAGCTCAAGCCCTCCTGACGAAGATCTGCTCACTTCAGAAAGACTTTTCCTGTGTTATTGCATGTTGCGTCGTCTAGGATGCACAGCGCAGTTGTTTATTGACATTCACTGTCTGCTTTTTTCCTTTTTTCCCCCAGGTTATTCTGTTGGTTTCTCACAACTAGGCGACGCATCCAAACATGCGTACGTACTATTTCAGCACTGACACAGCCAAAGATATGGAGTCCTGGATGAAGGTCATGACGGACGCGGCAATGGTCCATACCGAGCCAATCAGAAGGTAAGAAAACATGCTTTGTTTCTCACTGAACCAATCAGAATAGAAAACACAAAAATCCTTGGTGTACCACTGCATCATCATTTACAGCTATTTGTTTGTTTGTTTGTTTTTCCAGGTTGAGAATTAGTGCAAAAAGCAAAATAAAATAAGTTATCAATCTAAAAAAAATGTAAAAGCAATGTTGTTAATCATATAAATAATTTTAAAATAATCCTCAAATAGTCTTTATGATCACTAATCATTTCAAAACATTAATAAATACTTAGAAAATATACGTATTTTACTTATGATAATGATTTTTCCAGGTTAAGAATTTTTTTCATAATAAGCAAAATATAATTAGTATTTAATATCTATAATTTAAAAGCACTGCAAGTAATTAATAAAATAAAAAATCTGAAGTAGTTGTTATTTTTTTGCTTGATTTGTTTATTGAGGTTAAGTACCCTTACACTCCCGTGAGAGAACTGAGATCGGAGGATAAACTCCTCTTAAAGATCCCCAGAACCCGCCTAAAGTCAAGGGGAAATCGAGCTTTTGAAGTGGCCGGCCCCACACTATGGAACAATCTTCCTGACCCTGTTAGAATGGCTTCCAGTTTATCTGAGTTTAAATCTTGCCTTAAAACCCATCTTTTCTCCCTTGCAATTGTTGATGTTTAATATGTAACTATTTGGGGTCTTTGTGTATATACAGTTGTTTATGCATGTATATATGTGTATACATATGTGTTTCTGTGGATATGTGTACGGTTTGACTATGTCTCTTTGCCTCTGCCTCTCAGTTTTTGCTTTTGACTGTTTCTATTTTTGTTTTGTTTTCTATTTTGCTTTTTATTTCTTATTTTGTTTTCTTTTCTTTCATCCTGTTGTACAGCACTTTGGTTGGCCTTTGGCCATTTTTAAATGTGCTTTACAAATAAACTGAACTTGAACTTGAAGTATTAGATGTTGTTTTAAAACAAAAAAAAAGAAAAAAGCTAAATGTAATTATTATTACAAGTATAGTATATTATAAGTAATATAAGATATTATAAAAGCTTTGTTGTAAACATATATATATACACAGTAATACCTTGGTTTACGAGTTTAATTCGTTCCAAGAGCGAGCTCGTAAACCAAAATGCTTGTACACCAAAACAAATTTCCCCATAAGAATGCACTAAAAATGCCAAAATATTAAGTTCTTTAATTTAAAAAAATTACTTAATTTTTTTCCAGGTTAAGAATTACTTTTAGAAAAGCTAAATATTATTATGAATAATTTAAAAGCTATTTTCTTGTTAATATACATGTTGAAAGTTGTTCTTATGCTCAGTAATAATGTCAAAATGTTTATAAATATTTACCATCAGGTTTCATGCGAAAACTGAAAGAAGTTCGATTCAATACACTTTATGAAATGGCTTAAAAACATTTAAACTGTTAAAAAAAGATTTAAAACATTGAGCCACAGGATTTGTGGACTTGTTTTTTTCTCTATTTATCTTGTATTTTTAACTTGTCTTTGTTGACCTCAGTAGAAACAGAGTCCGTTTAGTGTTTCATCTTTGCTCTTAGCACTCTTTATAACAGCGCTTTTGTCGTATCTTTTTGTAGAAGGCTGCCGAGTTTCTAGACAAGAGCCTCTTCTTTCCCGAGAGAGTTTTTCACAGATTTCTAAGTGCAGGGGATGTTTTTGAGACTTTGTTTCATTGCAGCTTTTAGCACAATCACAGATGCTGAAGAAATTGTTCAGACTTAAACACTGTTTTTTACTAAAATTGCTTTTTGGCAATTGAATCACAGGTGTGATGAACTGTCACTCAAACACTTTTCATAGAGACAAAGTGGCTTTTATTAATGGAAACAAGCGTGTTCAGGCAATACTTTTATTGGAGTGTTGCTCAGTATTAAGCAGTTTTAAGACTTTAGAGTTTAAGTGTAGACATTACAGTGGCTTTTAATGTGTAATTAATGCTTCGTGAGAATTAAACTTTGTCTTTGGAAAGGAGAGGCATTCTGTTACTTTACTAATTGATCAGACTCAAATTTTGTATAATGCAGCATGCTATTTTAAACGTTCTTAATTGTGTTTTGGCGTCTCTTGCAATAGGTTTACATGCATCCAAGGTCAAAAACCACTTTAATTTTCTCTTAATATACATGACAGAATCCGCTCTTTTCTCTCAGTGTCTGAAACTTTGTGATTTAAGGATTCAGTCTTTTTAAACCCTGCCTTTCTGAGAGCTTTTTATGCTCTGATTGGTCAGATGATCCAGTCTGTTGTGATTGGTCTACTGTTTGTTTACAGCGTGTCAGAAACAAAACTCTGTAGGCTTGAACAGGAAATAAAACTGGAATGACTGATGACTCATTTCAGGCAATTCAGAACCAGTTCTTTTCTTAGGAGACAATAACTTGATTTATCTGCACTATGATCTTTGAAACTTTGCTGACTTTTTCCATTCACAAACAACAGCTAAGTAACGCATTACATGAAAGGTCAAATCCAAAAAAGCTTAAATGTTCTATCGCTCTTTCTCTCTTATCTGCAGGCTTGAGAAGGTAAAGGTTGACTCACGCAGTCCTCAGGAGATGAACAACATGCTGAATCACAGAGTCCTGACCCGACCTGAGATCCAAAACAATGAGAGAAACCGTGAGACGCACCGCCAGGAGGAGAAGCAGAAACTCGTGGACAAGCAGCCCTGCATCCAAAAAGACAAAGAGAGCAGGGCTAGCGTGCAGAAAGATGGAGAGCGATACACCCTCCAGAGAGACACTGACAACTATGCTCTGCACAAGGAAGCTCAAAGACTCGCCCTGCAGAAGGATGGCGACCGCTACATGCTTCAGAAGGACGTGGAGAAATACGTCCTTCAGAAAGATGGAGATAAATACGCCGTTCACAAAGACGGAGAGAAGTACCTACTGCAGAAGGACGGACAGAAGTATACACTACACAAGGATGGAGATAAGTACATGCTTCAGAGGGACGGCGGAAAATATGCTCCACCTAAAGAGGGCGAGAAAATCCCACAGAAAGATGGAAGGTATCCTCTCACGCTCCAGAGAGAAGGAGATAAGCATATGCAGCAGAAAGACCCAGAGAAACCCGTCCCACCCCCACGCGAGGGCGAAAAATACGGCTTCCAGAAAGAGGGCGCTGTGGAACGGCCGCTCACCAAGATCAACAGCATCAAACTCCAGCCGGCTCAAGCTGCGGCCATCGCCGCGGCCGTATCGTCCTCCAGACAGCTCCAAAGCGCAGCGGGATCCAGCCAATACAAGCCGTCCCAGGTCAACGGTTCTGGGGAACGAGGAGGAGACCGAAGCCCCGGAGACATGAGCAACACGATGCCCCAAAGGACAACAGTCCCACCACAGCCGGCAGAACCCGAGAGAACCCTGAGCAGAACCAACTCCATGCAGCAGCTGGAGCAGTGGGTCCGGACGCACCGCACACGAACCCCGGACGACGACGCCAGGAGGTGAGGAACCACATTTTACAACTAGGGGTCTAACAATACACATGTTACGATTCTATACAAATCGCGATACTGAACTCATGATACAGTACTATCAAGATATTTTAAGCCAATTATATTCAACATGATACATAGTAGATTAATGTCACTGAAACCCCTTAAATGCAGGCATTTATTGGATCTCTTTCAGACAGTGTTCGCTGTTTCCTGCATCTCCCGCCTGCGCAATCAGTTGCGTTTTTTTCCAGATAACGGCAAAAAGTCGTACAGAAACTTGTAATACATCAATTGAATCTGTAAAGAGTCTATTTTTATTTGTGTACATTCACAATAACAACTAAACTATATATATATATATATATATATATATATATTATTGCGTCCCATGTCTAGGTAACAATAAACGATCATACAAAAGTTAATGCGAAGGCCATAATAAAGCTGAGTTGTGGTAATGAATATTTACATTTAGGCATTTGGCAGGCGCTTTTGTCCAAATCGACTTGCATTGTATTCAAGAAACACATTGACATCAGTTCTTGCTTTCACTGGGAATCAAACCCATGACCTTGGCGTTGCAAGCGCCACACTCTACTGTTTGAGTCATAGGAAAGCTCAAGTAAATGATAATCAAACGAGATAATTAAACAAGACAACACAACTACATAGAGAAAAAGAAGGTAAGTAAAGAGCATCTCTTCAGGGTGTCCAAAAGCCAAACAAAACAAATATATATAACCTAAATCAACAAATAAGAAAATGTAGTTTATATTGTGCGTAGTTGTGTACGGTTCTCAAACTAAACCCATTACGAACTACACAATCCGTGCTTTCCTTAGCTGCACGTTATGCGCTTTACAAACTTTGAAAATACTGTGTGAGTGCATATGTAGTTGTATTTTTGCACCCTCCATCTATCTGTCTTATGGACAAACACACTGAATTCATGCATCATTCTGTATGTCAGTGCCAGAGATCAGCAGAACACAGGGTTTTCTCTCCCACTCTCAGTCCCCCGACACATGAGGTCTGCAACAAACTCCAGAGTCTACAAGCAGTGTTCCTCCATGAGCTCTTTATCATGACCGAACAGATATTTTTACCTCTCTGCCGGCCCGGACCGAGCTGAGAGGAGGAAGCTGGTTATGTGAGAGCATCTACCGCTGTCAGGTGCCATCCTCCGTTTAGCCGTGCAGTCGCAGAGGAGGAGAACGTGTGTTTGCTTTGCATGTCTCATCCTCCTCTCTCTCAGATGAATAAGTCATGGAGCTTTGTGCTCAAGCACCGCAAAAATTTGTCTCAAAGTGGATCAGAGTTGCTGTCAGTGCAGGAAGAGGAACAGGAAGGCGAGCGAGGAGGGAGAACAGCAGCGTGTGTTCACGTTATTTAAGATGCTGATTCATGCTGATTATCAAAAGGCATTGGTGAAGCGTGTCTGCGCTCGGCCTACATCTCCTTTAATATTTCTGCAACTTATGCACATATCGCAGTGCTTGTTTAGCCTGCCGTCAGACTCGTTTTTGACAGTTGGTCTTTGCATATGCACGTCTTGTCCAATAACAAACTTTCTTTCCAAACTCTCAGCAGAATGCATGATATTTGTTTATTTTTTAATAACCAACACTCAAGATTCTGGATGCAATTAATTGCATCAGACAGACAAAAATTTATTTTAATCACGTTTGTAAGATGAGAAATTAAGATGAAGTGCTTTTAATCGATTTGCTGCATCACTGTACAATTTTTTTAGTGAAACTAATTTTTTAGTTTATGATTACTTAATTAAATCAATAACAAAGATGAGAGATGGTCATTCAACGTTTAATTAATATACACTGATGAAAATATGACATAATGCTGCACAATATTAGTACTAAAATGTTTATATAGAAAAGAATATATTAGTTTTAAATGTTGCATTTAATATTTTTTATTATATTTATTAATTTCATATTATAATTTTTTAAAATGTTTGTTTGCTTACAGTTTCACGGTTTTCTTAATTTTGCATATATTTTTACCAGAGTATTATATTTAATTTTAGATTGAATGGAAAAATATTAAGAATTATGAAATTTAAAAAACATTTTGATGGATATTTCCATCAAAAGATTTAGAAAAATCCCAATAAGAATTAACATGGTGCCATAATATATAAATTGGATGTTTGTCAACTGACACAATGGACGTTTCCAATGTTGGCAGTTTCCTTGATTATAATTAAAGTGATTATATTTTCTCTTTGAGTTCCGCGTGTTCAATTAAATATGTTGAATGAAACTAACTGCTGTATGACCATCTATTGAAAATACTAGATGGTTAATGCTGTGGTAAATAATTGAGTTGGTCTTTTACATCCAGCCAACATCATTTGGAGCTTCTCGTGTTCAGCAAATAGAGACACGACTTTGGTTGGTGTGCGTTTTGGCACTTGGAGCTCTTTATTGATTTCTAATCTGTCAGTACAAGGATGTGCAAGCCAAAGCTTTTAATGGTGCCTTATAAAAATCCCAGGGAACTGAAGCCAAACTCACCAGCTCCTGGAAAAGAGTAGTGCTTGTAACTCTCCGTTAGTACAGTCATCAGAAACTACTGGCACGCTTTCCGTCTTACCATCTGTTTTTCCGCGGTTCCTGTTGCTGATGCGTGTATGCTGTAATTATTTCTGAGCTATCGGCAGATGACAAGTGAAAATCAGAGGAAGTTAATGATCAGCCGGAGTGAAAGGGAAAGGCTTTTGTGGAGGGAGAAGCACTGTGACGAGTATAAGCATGACTCTTTTGTCATATGTTAATGAGTCAGTGTTTAAAAGAGGACCTATTACGTTCTTTTACAAAGTCTTGGTTGTTTTTTTCGGCTCTACTAGAACAGGTTTTCATGCTTGAATGTTCAGAAGTTTGAATGCTCGTCTCTTCCCAGTCTGTCTGAAACGCTCTGTTTAGTTCCTGTTTCTATAAAGCCCCTCCTTCTGAAAAGCACACTGTGCTCTGATTGGTCGGCTGGATCAGTGTGTTGTGATTGGTCAAGGGTTTCCAGTGTGTTTGGGGAAATGCCCCGCCCCTTTCAACACCACTAACCAACTCAAGCCCTGCCCCTTTTTTCTTTATATGAATTATTATAATGAGGAATATTGTGAGTGTTTGTTATGGAAGAAACTCAAGACTCAATGGAGGCGTTTCAGGAGTTCTGGAACATTGACACTGATATAGAGAAAAACTGCAGCTTTTTCATGATCAAACAACAACATCACACACTAAAAAGAGATGAACCCCTTTAATTATCACCTGCAGCATAAAAGGAAATGAACACAAAGTCAAAGCCGGGCCTTATTAGCATGATTGTATTATAAAACTAGAGTGCTGTTGTCTTGTATATCATTGACCTTTTTGTGACACCACATCCTTTGTTTTCCAGCATTACATCCTACCAAACGTTGCCGAGAAATATGCCAAGCCACCGGGCGCAGATCGTGCCGCGCTATCCTGAGGGCTACCGTACGCTCCCGCGCAACATGCTGCGGCCGGACAGCATCTGCAGCGTCGCAGGGTCAATGTACGACCGAGCGCTGCAGCCCACCACGGCAGAGAAGCGCCGCTCCATACGGGACGACACCATGTGGCAGCTGTACGAGTGGCAGCAGAGGCAAGCTCACAGCCGACTCGGATACGGGACGCTGCCCAGCCCCAAAACCATGGGACAGATCGCAGAGTCCATCCCCGCGTCCCCTTCCCACGGATCACTGGCCGGTTACCACACATTCTCCCCTAATCGTCCCCTAAACCCAGATTCCCGCTCAGAAGTTTCCTCGCCGGTGTTCCGTGGAGACGTGACCATCGAACGTCGCCACCGACCGCATCTCTCTAAGGTAAAGAGTTATTTAGGTTTCCCACAGTAGGGAAAGACTGGGAAAATGTTAAATCATTAACCCCTGGTTTCACAGACAAGACTTAAAGGGACAGTTCACTCAAAAATGACAATTATCCCATTATTTATTGAGCCTCAAGCCATCCTAGATGTATATGACTTTCTTCTTTTAGCCATATACAATTGGAGTCATGTTAAAAAATATCCTGGCTCTTCACAATTTTATAATGGGAGTGAATGGAGATATTGAAGTCCCTCCATCCATTCATCATAAAAGTGATAAATACAACTCTATTGGGTTTAATAAAGTCCTTCTGAAGCAAAGTCATGCGTTTTTTTCAGAAAAATGTCCATATTTAAAACTTTAGAAACTATAATCATGGCTTCTGGTAACGAATCAGACACTGACATTGCGTCTCGGAGCAGGTGATGATTTCTTCAGTCCAATATAACAAGTTGTATGTTTTTATGAAGTGTAGTGGAGTAAAAAGAACAGTATTATATGTAATGTTAGTAAAAATATAAAATACAAATATTTGAGTTAAGTACAGTAACAGAGTAAAAAGTTGTGGAAACTCCTGCATTTATATCTTTATTTTCACCCTAAAATCTTGCATCTTTCTTGATTTATATAATGACACAATTGTTGTTTTTCTGAGCTGAGCGGGTGATTATCGGCTCACATTAAATTACTGAGACTTTAAGTTTCTTTTAATGCCAAGGGTCTAATGCACTCTTCACCAGAACGGCAAGATCCAATTGTCATGATTGCCATGCTTTGCTCTTTCTCTATCAGTATTCCTACCCTGCCGAACGCAGGCCTGCTCCTCCCGCACAGAGCATCACTGCACAGTCTCTGCAAGGCAAAACGGTACGCTTTCCCTCTTCTCCACCCACCACTTTCTCTGTGCGAAGAAAATGTATGTAACTCACAGATCCAGAACTTGCTTTTCTGTCAAACTCTTTGCATTTTTCAGTTGCAAGCCACTGAGGATTCGTTGAGGCTTCTCTGGCTTTGGCTTGCAAATTAGGCTGCTTTGGACAGAATACTTTACATGCATAGGTTGAAGCTGCTTATTTTAAGTCAACATGAGATCAGAATTGATGTAGTTTCTTTATACATGCTCCCGGTCTTACCGTGCATAATTCATCAGTGCACTTCGTTCAAAAGGTAAAACATGTTTGTAATCTTTCATCTAAATATGACTCGGATCTGCTTCACCTGAAAATATGCCACGTTATGGAAGGAAAACAGGTTGCAAATGCATTTCATGCTAAATGGATATTCAAATATGTAATACAAGCACAAGTACACTCAAGTACACTCTCATCTGTTTCAATGCGGAGGAGATGGTTATTCATGCTTTAAGTTGAATTAAATGCCTCTGGCACAGAGAGGAGCGTGTGTGTGTGTGTGTGTGTGTGTCCATTGTGACAGCAGCACGCAGGAAAAGAGCTAATACCATAATCTCTTCTTAAAACTATAATTATTATTCTCTTACTTGACGTTTGAAGTTTTGGCAGCCTAAAGCTGCTTTTTTCCCCTGTTAAGCTTAGGCTTTTTATTTATTCATTTTACCAACACAAAATGCTATTGACAGAAATTGTCTGTGATATGATTTCAGGGAAAAAGAGCATTTTAATGAAAAGGCCTGCGGTCACTTGATAAAATATTAATAAAGGTTCTCCATATGAGTTTAACTCATCATCACTGGGTAGCTGTTGTAAAAATGTCTTTTCCTACAGTCCATGAAATTAAATTTAGCACCTCAAATATTTTGATTTCGATAAAAGCTTCTACATCTCACTTTTTGCTTCATTTATTTGAAGGATTATAACCCAAGGTGACATATGATGAAACCCAAGTATCTTCAAGAATCGCTGAAATGATTGGCAGAACAAATTTTTTAAGGATAAATTAGCGTAAACCTTGAATTTTTCTTTTCGTAAAACCAAATTTAAATGTAATCCAGCTATTTCTGCTGGAAAGACCATCTTACTCTTAAATGTTATGGTTACTAACCTGGTTTATGCAACATAGCTGGAACTGGCTGGTTAATGAAAATCGTATACGTACCATATTTTCCACACCATAAGGCGCACTGGATTATAAGGCGCACGGCCGATTTTTGAGAGAATTTGCGTCTTTTAGGTGCGCCTTATAGTGTGGAAAATACAGTACATAGAAAACAGATGCATTGAAACAACAATCTAATCAACATGATTAACCAGCCTACCAGGTCTAACTTTATACTGTCATAGTATATCATACTATGGATTTTTGGAATCAATATACCTTGAGTAAGGAAAGTTTGGGTTAATCAGTTGAAAGTTCTGGGTATGTTTGACTGTAAGATAACCTTGTTTTTTGGAACACCCCCTGGTTAATCACGTTGAATTAGATATCACAGGTTTATGTCTGAAAACACTCAACACAGACTCTCTCTGTATCAAAACACGACCCAAACCCCGTAACCCACTTCCTCACGGCCCACACTAACCGCTGCTCCTGTCGCCCGCTGCAGCCGGAGGAACTGACCCTGCTGCTCATCAAACTGCGGCGGCAGCAGGCGGAGCTCAACAGCCTCCGTGAGCACACGCTCGCGCAGCTAATGCAGCTAAACCTCGATGCCGCCAACCCAAAGGTCAGCCTCGGTGGATCGTGCGTTACTAGCCTGTGCATCCCAGAGTAAAGGGCTTGTTAGTTTACCCCGCCAAACCCCGGCCACCCACAACCTCACCCTTTTCTTTTCCTAGTCTGGTGGTTTTCCCATTGCTTCCGCATGCTGTTGTGGATTGGTTGGTGTCTAAGTTTCAATGAAAGATGTAGTGGTTTACAATACGGTTTCATTTATTTAACTATGTTAATTAACATGAACTAACAATTAACAATACTTCTAGAGCATTTATTAACTTTTTCCCCACCATTGAAATTATATGGAATTTTCCAGAAATCCATGTTTCCACTGTTATTCGGTAGGAGGCGCTATTACGCGTCCTTCCGAAAGAGTACAGAATCTTTGATCCAAAAGCTAATGAAGAAGCGGAAACAAGCAATAGAAGCAAATAATGCGAACATCAAACGTTGCTGAATGAAATGTCGAACGAATAAAAACGCAGTGACTGTGAAGTTTTGACCATCCTTCTGATTCTGATCTTTGACAAAAACGTGTTTTTCTCAGCTTTGCATTCGAAAGGTTTTTTTTTTTTATGAAACCTACCCACATTCTTGTGTTTATATAAAGCAAAAAAACTAATTTTTAAAGCAGAGGCTCTGTTCTTTTTTCTTTTCTTTTTTTGATGTAATGTGTGTTCAGATATTCATACAATAAAATATTCTGGGAGGCATGACATTTTTTATCTAAAATGCTGACTTTTTTTCGTCTTTTTTTTAACGCTGGTGGGGAAAGAGTCAATGATAATCGAATAAATGTTTTAAATTAAAAGTTAATTATTTGTTAAGGTGAATTAATGAGTATATATAAAAAATAAAGGCTTTTTATTGCCATTAATGGTTTCATGAATAACCATAAACAACTATAGTATCATTCCATTCCACAAAAGATTCTTTAGATTATTAAAACATTCTTTTTAGAACTCTTCACTAAACAGTTCTATGCCAATAAATGCTTTAAAAACTACTTATTAGTTCGTTAGCTAATGAATTAACTAACGTTAACAAATGAGACCTTATTGTAAAGTGTTAATTTCAAGAGCTATTTGGAGAAACGACCCTTCCTTTCCACTAACATTTGCAAAGCCCTTTAATCCTGTAGGTTTTGATCATGTTTTGTGCGACTGCTGCTGCATGCGTCCGACGCAGTTTGAGGAACATGATCAGCAGAAGTTGTGTGTTTGTTTGCTCTCCTCTGATGGACCCGTTTACATGCAAGAACCTTTTGTCTGATTGGCTTGCTTCATTTGAGCTGGTTGAAGTGCATGATGAACTTCAGGAGAAAGCGGTGCTCGCCGTTGTTGACTTTGACAGCAGTGAATGGCTTGTTCGGTTTTGATTTCTTTTGCACCGTCTCTGTTGCACTTCCCCTGCTCTGAAGCCCAAAGTTTCTGGTTTTCTCACTGCTCTCCTCTCATCTTCTTTCTCTTGCCGTCTCTAGAGTGAAATCCTTTCCCATCACCTACAGAGGAATCTCATGTACTTGGACAGCCAGGTGAGGGTCTTTCCTGTTTCTCACTTCCTGTTTCTCTCACTCGTTGTCTTATTTCTCTGGCTACTGTACTTTTATTACAGCAAAGATCAAACCCAAGCGTTCTCTCTGTTCTCCAGCTCACAGTTACAGTCGGGAGTCGGTGCATCTGCTACAGTTCTTTGTTCTATAGAAGTTGTGCGTCTTTTGAATGCAGATGGTGTTCCTTAAAATAGCAGTTCACTGCAGAGTCATTTCATTCTCTTTAATAGTAGTTTAAAAACAAAACGTGGTTCATTTGCATTGTTTAGTTTGCTCTCTTTCAGTGGAAGCCTGCTGTATACAGTATGTATCATATTATTCATGTAACTAATATTCACAGCAGTAATCTTTCTGTTTTAAAGCCCTTGGTTCAGGAACTTTTACAGGCCTATTAATAAATTGGGCCTGGCACTTTTGAACAGGATGAATCTATCTAAAATTTCCGTATTTTGTTTAAAAATCTAATTTTTTCATTTAGTTCTGCCCTTCAGAAGCAAAAGAAGATACTTATATGTTTCCCGGAAGGCAAATCAAGTACAATTTACCATGATCTTCAAACTCAAAAAGTTTTCACCCCCTGGCTTTTACTGTATTTTGTTTCCTTCTGGATCATCAGTGAATATATCAATATTGAATTAGCTTTTATTATTATTTGTATACTATTAGTTTTTCACAAGTGTTTTGTCTAATTTATAGTTTATTTCAGCATTGTTTCAATTACTAAAAATGCTTTTGAATAGTTTTCATGTTAGTTTTAGTGAACAATAACGACCGCCCCGCTCCAGACTGATGAGGTCTGAAAGGTTTTCTTGTTATTCTTATGTATAGTTGAGACTACAGTAATATTTGATCTTGCATATTATTATTATCAAGCACATCGCACTGACCGCTGTATTGCTGATAAAACATATCTTGGTAAGTTGAGGAAGGATTCTGCTTTTGTCTCCAATGATTTGTGTTTTTGAAAAGGTCAACATTATCCAGCAAGGGTTCTAAACACAACCATTTATTGAATTGCATTACTGAAGTGCACACAGTCATTATTCTGGAACAATGCACAAGAGAAAAGCATGAGTAAAGCAGACCTGTGATATTTGTAAGGGTCAGAAGCTGTTAAAACACACAGCGTGTGTCTTGCAGTGCTTTGATAACGGCTGTTACTCCTCCTCCTCCTCCTCACATACTAGATGAAGGAGAATGAGCCAATAATCTTCATGATTCACACTATGATTGAGAACTCGGCGCCGAGGCCGCAACTGTACCAGCAAGTAAGGTCACATGGTTGGAACACATGGCTATGCCCCTCCCCTTTCGTGTCATGGGCCCCGCCTCTTTGTTGAAGCTCCACCCCCTCACTGCCCCATCCTGTGTCGGTTTCGTTCCAGCACATCCCATTGGTTTTTGTTGTTGTTGTTTTCTTGTTGAAAGTCAAACTGGTATTAGCATGGCTTTAACGTTTCGTACTTCGCATAGCCGTGCGAATTCGCTGCTCGTGCTAATGTCACGTTCATTAGCAATGGCTTCATTCATCACGCCGGCTTTCATGTATTAGCGCAATCTCGAGTGTGTGGAGACCAGTGTGCTTTACAAAGCCTTGTTTGTTTGTACACAGGGCATCACGTACCATTTTGACCTCCAAAGGAAAAGCAGTGCAGAGATAATTTCACGTAAACATAATGTGACATCAGGGAATATATACATTTACATTTCTGCATTTATCAGACGCTTTTATCCAAAACGACTTGCATTGCATTCAAGAAACATATTGACATTCTAATCAGTTCTTGCTTTCCCTGGGAATCAAACCCATGACCTTGACGTTGACCTTGACCTTGACCTTGACTGTTTGAGCTACAGGAAAGAATAAAACTTCTAGTTGTATGAGAATAGGCAATTCGATGCATTATAGCTATAACGATAATGACAGAGGAATCACATTTAAGACTTTTTTTCTTCAAATGGTGATTGATTTCAAGAACAAACAAAAAATCATTAAAAACCGAGAAGAATTCACCCAATTTTAAAGCATTAGAACACATTATTGTTGTTACCTGTTATCAGTAACAGGTATGAAGTAGCAAGAAAGCATGAACTGCATAGAGTTAAACATATAATATTAAACAACTCTTGCCTTATTGTTTAATTTTTTTTGCCGGCATTAGCAACCTAATGATGCTAAGCAAATTGCTTGCTAATTATCAGCTTGACATGTAAAGTGTGGAATAAGACTTTACTGGCCGTAAATATTTATTACCAGACATTAGAACTGTATTTTGCAATAGTTTTATTAAAGTATATATTTGTTCTTATGATGTTGAGGTTATTAATCTTATTTTATTATAGTATCGCTCATAGCATCATATACAGTGCATAAGATTTTAATATCGCACATCTGAGATTTTGTACATACAAACATTTGAAATATATTAATATTTTGTACATAATATATAATTTTTTTTAGCTTAATGTGAGGAGTATTCCACAAATATGTCACCAAATTGACAACTTCTCAAAAACAAATGATTACAGGAAGATGTTATTCTCACTGTTTGACATGTACCCGGACCAAATGAACCAACAAACCGAAATACAAGCAGATGTGAACCTCGGGGGTCTCGGCCCGATTGTTTGATGGCATCAGAGAATTTTCTTTTTTGTATGAACTGTCCATTTACGTTCCGATGTTTCTTGGTTTTCTTCACATCTCGGACAGCAGTTGGTGGGAAATCTCAGAAACTCTTTTACGGTTGTAGTCCGAGCGTCTGAAGGCTCCGTCTTCACTCGGCAGAGGCCCGTAGTCGAGCGTGTGCGAGCTTTCGGATTAAGTCTCAGCTTTTTGTAGTTGTCATTAGTCACACTAACTGGAGCGCTGACAGACCTGACAGAGGGGGCCGGTAATTACGGCAGCGCACGGCTGACCCGCGAGGCCTGTAGGGAACAGCTACCCGAAACCTCCATCGCCCTCCAAACTGTTCTTCAGCACACAATCCATTCATGTTTAACTGAGGACATGCCTCTCGCTGTAGTCCTTGCGAGTTTTCTTTTTAATTGTCGGCCAACTCTTTGTTTGTGTGTGCGTGCGTACGTGTGTGTTTGTGACTGTGTGTGTGTGTGTGTGTGTGTGTGTATGTATGTGTGTGTTTGTGACAGTCTGTGAGACTGTGTGTGTGTGTGTGCGTGCGAGTGCTGTTTGCGTGTGACAGTCTGTGAGAGTGATTGTGTGTGTGTGTGTGTGTGTGTCTGCGCGTGTGAGAGTGTGTGTGCGTGCGTACGTACGTACGTGTGTGTGTTTGTATGTGAGAGTGATTTGTTTGTGTGATTTGTGTGAGTGTATGCTAGCGTGTGTGTAAGTGTGTGTGAGAGTGATTGTGTGTGTGTGTGAGAGTGATTGTGTGTGTGTGTGTGTGTGTGTGTGTGTGTGTGAGAGTGATTGTGATTGTGTGTCCGTGTGTGTGTGTGTGTCTGCTCGTGTGTGTGTGTGTGTGTGTGTCTGCGCGTGTGAGAGTGTGTGTGCATGCGTACGTACGTATGTGTGTGTGTTTGTATGTGAGAGTGATTTGTTTGTGTGATTTGTGTGAGTGTATGCTAGCGTTTGTGTAAGTGTGTGTGAGAGTAATTGTGTGTGTGTGTGTGTGTGTGTGTGTGTGAAAGTTTGTGTGTGTGAGAGTGTGTGTGTGTGTGTGTGTGTGTGTGTGAGAGTGATTGTGATTGTGTGTCCGTGTGTGTGTGTCTGCTCGTGTGTGTGTGTGTGTGTGTGTGTGTGTGTGTGTGTGTGTGTGTGTGTGTGTGTGTGTGTGAGAGTGTGTGTATGTGTGTTTGTATGTGATAGTGATTTGTGTGTGTGTGCGCACATTTGAGTGCGTGCTTACATGTGTGAGAGTGATTGTGTGAGTGTATGCGTGCTTGCGTGTGTGCATGTATGTGTGTGTGTGTTTGTATGTGATAGTGATTTGTGTGTGTGTGCGTGCATGCGCCTGTGTGTGTGCGCACATTTGAGTGCGTGCGTGTGTGACAGTCTGTGAGAGTGATTGTGTGAGTGTATGCGTGTGTGTGTGTGTTCCTGTAGCAGATGTTGTGAACGTGTACGACTTGAGCGCTGTTAACAGTTTGGTGATTCTTTCACACCAGATGGTGTTGAAACAGCGTTATTTCCATGATGAGATGATTCATATCTGCATAAACTCATCCGGCTGCAGACAAGTGTGAATGAAAAAAAAGAATTACTCAGTATTTTTGTCTTGTTTTCAGTACAAACATTCTTAAATCAAGATATGTTTACTTGCGAAGCAAGTCTTGTTTTAAGTAAGTTTAAGATTAAAACAAGAAAGAACATCTGCCAACAAGGTTTCTGTCCTGAACCAATTAGCAGATTTCTTCTTTTAAACATAAACATTTAATTTTGATACATTTTTCAGAAAGCAAGACTTATCTTCTTAAGCGAACATTGATTTAAGGATGGTTTGTACTGGAAAACAAGACCAAAATACTGAAGAAGCAAATCATTTTTTTGCATTAAGTACATCAATGTTTGTATACGATAGAAAACTTCCATCAAACTTTCCCATTTGCTTCCTCTGAAGTGTTTGGATGGAGTTTGCATGTTTAATGTGGATTGATTGGTTGTGCTTTTGTATACAGTGTGGCTGTATATAAAGATCCCTGACTGCACACGTTTATATTACACTGGTTTATATTGCAATTGCTTCAGGATTTACTGAAGTTACTCTAGCAATGTTTTAAGGTCTTAAGATATTTTGAGGAGTAAGTTGCATGTAGAGCAGTAGTAATTCAGCTATTTATGTCGCTTGCTTCATTGCTTCATAGATTCTCAAAGCAGTCTAGAGCTGTATATAACACTTATCTTACATAATACATATCATATCTTATATAATCTCATTTCAGCAGGTGACTCCTGAAGATTACAGAGAGAACACCTACTTGTACAAACCAGAGGAGCTGGACATTGATGTATGTATATCACTATACATATATATATTTTTGTTTTTGTGATTGTACGATTTGGTAGTGTTATTATTTACGTGTGTGCTTCTGTTTTACATTTATAGTGTAAAATGCATGTGCGCAAAACACATTTACAGCGTTTAATAAACTTTATGTAGGACTAGGAGTTGAAGATATTAATTATTAAATTCTATTAAATACATTTTTTATCTATCAAGAAGCTATGTTAGCCACTTTTGAATATGAATAGAGTTTAATAGAGCATGAATAGAGTTATAACCTGAACTTAATATGGATTCTTACAGCTTTTACTGAAGTCTGAGTGAAAACTATGTATTAATTCTGATCTGGATGTCATTTAAAGCGTTTGAGGGTCATAACTTCTGCCCTTCTGTCATTACAAAACAACACCAATAATTGTTATGCTTTATATAAATGTAATAGGACACCAGGAATTAAAGGTGGTTTTATTTTATTTATTTATTTTGTATAATTATTATACATGCCGTTTTTATGACCTCACATTTATTCGAGCATCGTTTTATTTTATTTATTTGAAACTGCATTATTTATTTATTTTATTTTAGACTGCATTATTTTATTTAGTTTGAGACTGCAATATTTTTCTTTTCTTTTAGACTGCATTATTTTTAATTTGAGACTTCAATTATTTTTATTTGAGACTACATGATTTTAATTAGTTTGAGACTATTGTGTTATAATTTTTTTTTAATTTTTCCAATTTCCATATAATTATTATACATGCCATTTTTATGACCTCATATTTATTTGAGGTATTTATTTTTTGTTCTCAGTGTATTGTTTTAGAAAAATATATCTTTATAAATATATATAATTATTATACATGCTCACATTTATTTGAGACTGCTTTATTTTTTTGAGACTGCATTATTTTATTTGAATCTGCATTATTTTATTTTATTTAGTTTGAAACTGCATTATTTTAAAAAGTTTCAACATTTTTCTAGCATTATTATGCATACCTTTTTTATGAGCTCACATTTATTTGAGATAGCATAATGAAATGCATTTGCTTAAAAATAACCCACGCTAATAGATTTAACTTCATCTTTACTTTTGCAGGCAAAGTTAAGTCGACTTTGCGAGCAGGATAAAGTAGTGAGAACTCAAGAAGAAAAGCTGCAGCAACTCCACAGAGAAAAGGTACCGAACATCTCCATTCTCAACATATAGCCGTCTCATAGCAATCTCATTCCTGCATGTGTGTGGTTGCAGCACACGCTGGAGACGGCGCTACTGTCAGCCAGTCAGGAGATCGAGATGAGCTCTGAAAATCCAGCGGCGGTCCAGAGCGTCATCCAGCAGAGAGACGTTCTCCAGAGCGGACTGCTCAGCACCTGCAGAGAGCTGTCGCGCGTCAACTCTGTACGTCTCTCTCTCGCGCTCTGTTCGCTTTGACTGATGTGATGTCACATGCTCCCAATCACTCACCCATCATGCTGTGCTGCTCACAGGAGCTGGAGCGGAGCTGGAGAGAGTACGATCGACTGGAGGCAGACGTCACACTGGCTAAAACGAACCTGCTGGAGCAGCTCGAGGCCCTCGGGAGCCCACAGGTCACATGCTTGGGATAGAATATAAAAAATGATATGTGCATATATATTCACTTATGCACTCAAAGATCGTTCCATTGCATTGAGCTGAGGTGTTCATAAAGAGTTTGTCTGTGTCCAGACGGAGCCGCCCAGCCAAAAACACGTTCAGATCCAGAAGGAGTTGTGGAGAATTCAGGATGTGATGGAGGCTCTGAACAAGAACAAACCCAAGAGAAATCCAGAACCCAGTGAGAGAGCATCCTAAACACACACTACAGACACGTACACACACACTCTCTCATACACTCGTACACACACACACACACACACACACACACACACACAGAGCAGACACTCACTCACATGCATGCACACTACACGCACACACACTCAATCGCACACACACTCACACGCACACTACACGCACACTACACACACTCACACTCACTCACATGCATACGCTCACACACACACACACAATCACATGCATATACTCACTCACTCATTATGCATACACATACACACACACACACACTCACATGCACACTACACGCACACACAGACACATGTATACACACTCACTCACTCATATGCATAAACTCACACACATGCACACTTTACACACACACTCACATACACACTACACGCACACACAGACTCACACACAAAACAACTTCTCAATTCAAAAGTTATAAATTTTTTAACGTTTCAATTTTAAAAATCAAACATTTAAAACGTCATGAATGTTTTAAAAAGTATTTTTAAATTGTTTTGAAAAATATTATACATGTGTGTGTATTTTTATTTTGCATTTCATCATTTTTACTTGACAACAATAACTGTAAATTTAGGTTATTATCGCTGTTATTTTAGTATTATTAAATAGTATTAATGTTGTGTCATTTTTATTAGTTTTTCTATATATATATTTCTAGTAAGCTTTAATTTGTTTTCCATTTTAGTTAGGGTTAGGGTTATTTGAGTTCTAACTCATTTCATTTCAGTTTCTGCATTTGTAATTCAAGGCAATTAAGATTTTCCATCTAGTATTTGTATATTATTTTATTCCAGATTTATTTATTTTTTTCAGTTTACGTAAATGATTTTTAAGGCTAAATAAGAACAATAACAACACTTTGTCTTCATTTGCAGGTTTTCCCGGTGCAAACCCTCTGTCAAACCTGCATAAAAGTGAAGTAAGTGATTATTTTGTGAATGGTTGAATGACAGTAACAGCGTCTCAGATCCTCAGGACGAGTGTGTTCACCTGTGTTTCGGATTCACAAGAGTCTCTTGTGCTGCTTTGGGTTGGTTGTTGCCCCTGGCAACAGGGTCCTTCACTTTCCCGTTCTGTCCGATGTGTAGGAGTCAGACTCCGTGCCTCCGCGTCCTCCTCTCCCATACTCGTATGAGGGGGGAGACCGGCCCCCGCCTCATGCGCCCCGTACCACCCCTCACCGGCCCGAGGACCGCAAGGCCGCCCAGCGCAACGGTGCCCACAGCGTAAGACGCACCTGTGACCCCCCCCCCCGATCATCCATCCCATCGACAGTGCTTCATAAACCCATCATTAGTGTGGTTTTGATTTGAGATTGTGTACATGTTAGTTATAGATCAATATCTGATTGAACTGTGCATTAGCCGGTAATCACATCTGCTTTGTGTTTCCCATTGTGTGAATAATCAACCTGCCTCTTTTTTTTTTTCTCCAGTTTTTACACCTTTAACATCAGAGAAACAATTTTTATTTAAAAATGAATCCCACCTGCCAAACATTATTCAGTGTCATTTAAAATAAA
This sequence comes from Rhodeus uyekii, assembly GCA_037043235.1. Classification (NCBI taxonomy): domain Eukaryota; kingdom Metazoa; phylum Chordata; class Actinopteri; order Cypriniformes; family Acheilognathidae; genus Rhodeus; species Rhodeus uyekii. The sequence goes on along the minus strand of JAWRVZ010000042.1, from coordinate 225,866 downwards.
TAATAATTAGCAAATCTTAACTGCATGACTTTGTATTTAATGCAAAATATCATCCAGCTCTAATCAGCCAGACATTTATTATTCATGATTTCTATCTATTAAATTGCTTTAAAACTATTTGTATTGTAAAAAACACTATAAATACATTTGGCCTGACAGCTCATCTTTGTCTAAAATATTAGTTTTTCATTCGTCTTATTGAATATACCGGCATTATATCAGCCATTTTATCAAATATTTTTTCTGTCATTATTTACTCATCATTGTTACATTTGTGTGTCCGTATAAGCCTGTATAGTGTTGTTTGAAGATTTACTTTTTATTTTATGCTGAATATTCATCCAGTTTGATTTAGTTTTCCCGTGCTTTTTGTTTCTGAAAGCTCTTAAATTTAATTAGATGTTCATTTGTCTTCAACATCACTTCCTGTCAAACATTCAATAGACCACAGCCTTGCCTATGTTTGTGAGGCTTAATTTATTTCAAATGTATTTTATATTCTCATCCCCGTTTGAATATGTAATCCATGAGCATAAACCCTCGCAGAATCGGTGCGTCTCATATGGTGTGTGTGTGTGTGTGTGCTGTAAATAATGTGTAAGCAGGTTAAATCTCTGCTCTCCAGGGCCCAGATTACAGACTCTATAAGAGCGAGCCGGAGCTTACCACGGTAGCCGAGGTTGATGAGAGCAACGGCGAAGACAAATCTGAGCAGACTGCAGAGAAAGAGCCGGCCGGCGGCAGCAAAGGTGCCTTGACTAACACTGACACCTACAGTCATAAAGCCCTGCTGCTGTTCACTGATCTCTCCATCTCTCTCTGTCAGGAATGGTTTACCCGGTCGGCGTCGTCTGCCCGAGGACTAAATCACCCATGCCTGAATCCTCCACCATCGCCTCTTACGTCACCTTGAGGAAGAGCAAGAAGCCTGACCCCAGAACAGTGAGAACTGCCGTTCATTCTTTTATTTTAGTCTTAGTACTATTTCAATTCAAATAGATTAAATTAAGAGAATGTCAGTTTATATGCATGGATTATTTAACCTCATCTGGTTTTTTGATTTATTATAGGGTATTTATCCTATATTAAATATCCTATTATTTTTACCTACAGATGAAACAAGAAACATGTCTCAGAAATTAAAATGTTCTTAAATGATTTCTGCTGTTTTTTTAAAACTTTGGATTCATGAAAGTATCTGTTTTCCACATTGATGATAATAATTGTTTTAATGTAGTGTATGTATATATGTGTGTGTATAATATCTAACATAAGAATTTATATAGTAATATTTGTATGTCAATTTTTTGTTTTGTATATTTTTAATTTAGAATATTTTTGTTAATATATGAAAATATATATTTTTTTTCCATTATATTAACAAAAATATTCTAAATACATACATAATACTATATATATATGCTGTAATTTAATAATCTCTCTCTATATATATATATATATATATATAGAGAGAGAGATTATTAAATTACAGCATATATATATATATATATATATATATATGTGTGTGTGTGTGTGTTTGTGTGTAATTTTATTTGATATAATGACTAAAAAGTATAATTGGTAATGTTACATTATTAAATAATTATTTTTTTTTCTCTCGATGGTTTTTGGCTTAACATATATAAAGCATTTTAATATATCTGTTAATGTCTGTGTGTCAGTCCCACCCGCAGGACCGTCCCCGTAGTGCAGTGGAGCACATGAGCAGCGCTATAGAGGTGGGCCGAACGCGCATGAGTGTGGAGGAGCAAATGGAGAGAATCCGGCGGCACCAGCAGGGGGCGCTACGTGAACGAAGACGAGAGGACGGTTCGCTGGCACGCAGCCTCTCCTTCACTAAAGACAACCCGTACTACACCTTACAGGTACCAACACCTACATTTCATTGCTAAATTGCCTCGGTGGTGATTTTTTATTTGCTTACAAAAACATGGTCACATTGTTGTCCAGAATCCTTCACCTTTTTGTTGTTTATTAAACATCAGATTGGCTGGGATTTTGTTTCTTCACATTGCTTTTTCACAGTGAGGATCGTAAGATCTCCTGTAGCTCAAACAGTAGAGTGTGCAACGCTTGCAACACCAAGGTTATGGGTTTGATTCCCAGGGAAAGCAAGAACTGATTAGAATGTCAATGTGTTTCTTGAACGCAATGCAAGTTGCTTTGGATGAAAGTGTCTGTCAAGTGCATGAATGTACGTGTAAGATGACACGGGTGTCTGGTTAGTTCACTGTATCATCTGAGGTTTAGAAATGCTGGGCCACGACCTGCGCTTGAGTCTCACTTGAGTGAACCGTCCAGCAGCTCTGAAAACCACAGGCCATGAATAACACATGAACAACGTGCACCAGTCACATTCCCATCATGCATCTGGCCCGGAGGGCTCTTGCTCTCATAAACCTGCTCGGCCATTAGAAGTTTGTGGAACGGCGCTGTAATTCAAAGCGATGAGTCACTGGATGAATCGTGCTCCTAATTATTCCCTGAAGCTGTGCACTTTGCAGTTTTTTTTTTCCGGCTCGCTGCGTTCCTGCCAGGCGTCTGTGAACATCTTTTATTGCTTCCTCTTCTGTGTGTGCTGGTGGGTTTTAACAGTGAGCGTTTGTTCCCTCAGACGCGTAAGAAGAGCCCGGCGATCTCTCCAGATGAGCAGGACGAGCGCAGAGACGCGACGCCTGAGGAGCGAGAGCCCACGCCACTCAAACCCACTGATCCGGACGAGAACTGCAAGCAAACTGATGATGTGGAATCCGGAAATGCCAACTTGGAGAACAAGGTACATGTTAGAGCTGGCCTTGATTTACATTTGAGTTCTCAATCCTTGATTTCGATTAACCGGCATAATGCAGGAGGTGACGCTTTCCACTGATGAGAGTCCATAAACTGCATTATTAGGCCGTTTTTTAAGACTTCAGTGCACAATATCTTAACCATTTATAAACTAAATATGTTAATGAATATTTGACTTTAAAAAAATAAAAAAATATGAAGGTGGTAATATAAATGTATACATATTTATTGTATATATTATTGTATTTATTTTATGTGTACATATTTGGATATTAATTTATTAGAAATATACTTTAGTATCATTGAGATACTATTATAGTTTTAATATTTAAACCGTTTTAATACATTTTTAGTTATATTTTCCTGTTTCATTTTAATTTTTCATTTTAAAGTTTTTGTTATTTTCTTATGTTTTTGACATTTTCATTAGGTTTTTTTTTTAAATGTATATATCGTTTTTATTGATTTTATTTTAGTTATTTTTAGTACATCAAGTCAAACAAAAGAAAAAAAATGTTTTTTGTTGAAATTAAATACTTTTTGTATATTTTATTTTATTTCAGTCAATGTTTTGTTTAATGTAACAAAAATATCCTTATAACCTAAATGTATACGTATTTCAATTAATATATACATTTATAATTATATATATATATATATATATAGTAGCATTTGCTAAAATCTAATTCAACCTACCACATCTTATAAATTATTTGGGAAAAATTCTGATTACTCAATTTTTATCACCCAAAAAGATCTGATTACTTGATTAATCTGCAAAATAATGGAGGGGTTACTTGATTACTAAAATAATCGTTAGTGACAGCTCTAGTACGTGTTCAGAAACTTTTCCACAAACAGTTTCCACTGAACACCTGGAAGTATGAGAGGGTGTTAGAAATGAGTGTTGTTGTCGTGTCATGGGTTTGTGTCTCTGCACAGGAGAAACCGCCCATGTCCCGAACAGCCTCCATTAAAGAGTCTCTCCTGAAGAGCGTAAGTCCTAAACCGGCACTGAACGAGAGCGAATCGGAGCCGAAGCGTCTGAGTCCGCTGGAGTACGGCAGGAGTCTGGCCACGCAGAACAGGTACCTCTCACTCCTCACAGCTCAGGACACACACGTAACCGCGCCTCACCGCTCTCCGCTGTGTGTGTCAGCTTGCAGACGGCCGTCATGGTGCGCGTGGGCACTGAGGAGGACGAAGAGGAGGATGAGGAGGACGAGAAGCCCTCCAGTCAAGAGCAGGACGTGTCTTATGAACTGACCAATAGCAAACATGGCACACTGATGTCAGGTGGGCAGTGAAGATGAAGTCGATCTTAAGTTCTAATTCTCTCCATTAAACTGTAATCAGTCTGGATTGAAAGGAAAGTGTTTCCACCTTCTTCCCACTCAATCCTTCCCTGTCATCCTCTGTGCTTCTAACACTCATGTGTGCTTGTGTGTTCTAGAAGCTTTAGTCAATTTGATTTTAGTAAATCCTATATTAATGTATATGTTTATTCATTTATATATTAAATTATGTATTCTATAATTTCTATAACTTTAGTGAATTGGTAGTGAATCATATTAATATATATATTAAACTAAATAATTATTTATAAATAATTAATAATTAGTAATTTCTATGACTTTATAGTGAATTAGATTTTAGTGAATTATATATATATATATATATATATATATATATATATAAATAGTTTATATTAGTTTATATTTTACTTATATATTAACTTATAAATGTATATATTAATTTACGTATATATTAATTTACGTATATATCAAGGTTATTATAGTTAAACTAAAGCCAAAACATTTTTGTTACTTCAAATACCCAACATTAACTGAAATAAAATAAAATATACAAAAAACATATTTAATTTCAGCAAGTTGTCAATGCTAAAAAAATTATTTTCATTTAGTTTAACTTGATGTACTAAAAATAACTAAATCTAAAATAAAAATGTATAATCAATATATATATACGAAAAATAAGAAAAATATAAGAAAATAACTAAAACTTAAAACAAGAACATTTAAAACAATTAAAACTTAAAACAATATTATACCAATAATAGTATCTTAATTATGCTAGAGTATATTTCTAATGAATGAATATCTAAATATAGATATGAATACATTTATATATTTAAATGTGCATTTATTTATTTTTATTATTTACAATTATTTTAATTTAGTGAGTCATATATTCATTCGTATACTAAATAATATACATTAAATCTAAATTAATTGACATATTAGCATTTTAAAGATAACTATAAAATGCACCCAACACTAAACCTGTTGTGTATTTAGTGAATCAAAAACTATTCAGCATGATTCGTTTATATATATTCGTTTATATTTTAGCGGTTCTGGACAGGAAGTGCTTGAGTGTGTGAGTGTGTGATTAACCGGCTGGTTTGTCTGTCTCTGTCTGTTTGCATGCGCTGTTGGTTTTGCAGTGAACAGTGTGTCGACTCCACCCCAATCTCCAAGCTCCTCCTCCTCCCCCCCGCCTCCGCCTTCCCCCCCACAGCTGACGGACGGATCTCACTTCATGTGCGTGTGAGAGGAGAGATGGACGAGTAAGAGACACAAACACACACACACACTCAGACTCACAAATGTACACACACGTACCACACACTACACACACACTAAACACACACACACACGTTTATATGATTTTGAATGACTCCTGTGGCTTATCTTTATGATATTGCTCATAAAATCAGTGTGAGTCTTTCATAACAGCTCACAGGAGATGTTTTCTGAGGGCTTTGGCTCAGTGCGCAGGGTTTCACTGCACCATAAACACAAGTGTGAGAGTGTGTGTGTGTGTAATAATCTGTCTGTTCTCGGAGGAAAATGAAGGATCCTCTCAAATGAAGCAGTAATTAGCCTCCCAACTAGAGTTCATGAGCTTCTGTGTGTTTCAGTGAGCAGAACGCTTCCCTAATTAACACTGCAATTAAGAGTCATTCAGACGCGCTGCTCGTGGTGACACGCTCATATGTTTATATGTGTATGTACACACACACACACACACACACACACACACTGAACTGCTCTTGAAACGGCCACTGTCTGTCACACTGATAACTGGACGATCTGCTCTCTCCACTGTTTTAAATGTATAGACATTAAAGCGAATGTCTCTTGCCAGTCATAAACGGCCATTAAAGACAAATCAGCTACATTACTCCATAGAATCCAATACACTTTTAATTATCATATTTTGCATAATGAAAACACCTATGGGAGCATTTCAGTCAGTTTCAGTTTTTTTTGCATTGTGAGATTATTTCTTGACTATTACAGATGTTTGGCTCAATTTAAACTTGTTTAAACATCATTTGTTTCATTAAAATCGGCATGAATTAAATTCAATATTCAACTAATTCAGGCACAATGTGCATTTACAGTTTAACTTTAATATGAACACAATATAATAATCCATTCCCAATCAAAACAAGGGAATAGATTAGTACAATGTGGCCACGATTTACTAATACGAGGGATTATATTGTGAATTATTACATTTTTTTAAACACTGAGGGAACGAATTATTACATTGTTGCATGATTTAGTAAAATGATGGGATGGATTAAATCATACGCACTATTTAGTAAAATGAGGGAATTCATTATTATATTGTGTTGCACAGTTTATTAAACTGAGAGAACAAGTTATTAATTGTTAACTTGGATATATATCCAGTGTATTTGGGCTGCGTTCTATTACATGCGAGTGTGTAAAGTGTGATGTTGTGTGTCCAGCAGCCCCTCCACCGTCATCCGTGAACCGCAGCATGTGAGGGGACGTCCCGCATCATCACCAGACAGACAGGAAGTGCATCAGCTGACCCACGACCAGGCCTTAGTTCAACCCATGGAAAGATGATTGATTTCTAGTGATGATAATTTCTATTCCTGCTCTTCTCTTTAGTTTCTCTGCTGCATCTGTAGATCCCAGGGTTTGGTTCTGTTTGTTTGATCGAGTGTAATGTGTGGGCAGACGCGTCTGAGGTGCTTTTAAACACATCGCAGCGCCCAGAACAGGAAGCGGAGCCCATAAACCCTCACTTCCTTCAAGCTGCCGAGGGTTGCGTTCATCGTTTGCTTGTTTTATATGGATTTTAATCAATCGCTCCCCGGTTTTACCTAGTGTTCTCAATGCGATTTTAGTACTCATATCTTTTTGCACTGTACGACACCCATCGTTTCTTTTTTGATATCAAACAATTTGTGTATAAACTATAAACTTTCAATAAAGGTGCCACCGTTCTGCTGCCGATCGACAGGATTTGTAAATGATCTGTATGTTGGATAGTTCGCAATAGCCACCACACTGTTTCCCGACACACTCATGAATGTTCCAGCTTACGTTTTATTTTTCTATGGCTGAGATATATTTAAATAGAGAGAAGAGTACAGAGTATTACAGTTTTAAGAAGAGTATTACAGAGTTTCGCTTTAGTTTGCGCTCCGAGGAGAATAGCAAATGAGAAGTGACCGTTTTAAAACAGTTGAAAAAAGCAATAAGCAGGGTTTGGCGTTTCACTTTAATGTATAAACTGTAAAGTTCATGATGTATATACTGTACACCATACAATGTGCAGAGCAGAGATGCAGAAGAGGTTATGTATCAGAGTCAATATGCAAATGTTCATATTTCATCTGTTTTATATCATGTGAAATAAATGTTGATGTTCTTATATATGCGAAGAGCTTTTGATTCCTTTTTTCTCACACACATATATATGTACACGCACAGACTTAATGTATGTATATATACAGTATTGACTATTGATGTACACATTATATACAGTTTACATTATATATAATGCAGTTTGATTTAAAAAATACATAAATTTATGATGCACTTAAGGTGTGTGTGTGTGTATATATATATATATATATACCTTAATATATTAATTTAAGTATATATATTATATGAAAAATATGAGTTATATTAATTGGTGTTGGGATGCAGTTCATCACTGTAACTGGTGGCTCTCTCTGCTGGTCATGTGGAAAACATTATTTCCAGTGAATGGTAAGAGTTTAATCCGGAGAGTTTCATAAACGTGCGTCTTTTCAGCAATAATGTAATGTTTATTTGTTCGCCAGAATGTTAGTTTTTTTTTTGGGCTTCGAATCACAAGCAATGCCCGTGATTTGCTTTCGCCGAGGATCTGAATCTTGAAGGAATCGTTTTAAAGGTTAATCTATATATTTAATATTCAAATTAATTAAAAATGGTAATAAAATGGTAAATTTTGATAATAGAAAATAGTTTTCAAATTATTTGAGAAATACTGAGAAAAGGGGCTTTTTGTTAGAAAATTTACAATTGTGAACAATTGTGTACAACAACAAACTTGACTAACAAAATTAATAGATTAATTACAAAGGCTATTCCTGCTTGCTCTCTTAAAATATATATATGTATATATTATATGCGTTTAAAATCAAAAGGCGAAAATTAGCGATTTTATGAGCCATTTCTTTATTTTTGTTAAAATGTTTCGACTTTATTTTGTATTCGGTGTTGTGAGCACGTGGAGGCGTGACGTCACGCGCGCGCCCGAACAGCAGTTCCACGCGAGCACGTGGAAGCGTGACGTCACGCTCGCTCCTCCCCCGCGCGCCCCCGATCAGCAGTTCCACGCGATCCGTCCGCTCGCCGAAACTCTCTGCGTTTCATCCGTTTCCCGTCGCGTAAACCCGACCAGACGAGCGGAACCTGATGGCTTCGACGAGTTCCGACGCTTCCGAGCAAGAGTCACCAAACCCGAGCGAACAAAACGGCGACGGGAGCGAGTCTGGCCTGCGCGCCGCCGCTGCCGATCCGGAACCGGCCGTTAAGATGGACGAGAAGCTCAACGGACACGAGCATAACGAACAAAGCCCGGAGGAAGAGGAGGAGGAAGAAGAAGAAGCCACGCGGGGAGACGAGGACGGAGACGCGGAGCCGGAGAAAGAGCAGCAGAAGAGCGCGGACGGGACGATTAAAGGAGAACAAAGAGAGGAGGAAAACGCGTCGCCGGCGGAGAAAAGCAGCGGCGGGATGAAGAGGCGCGCGAGCCTGGAGATGATGAGCTCATCGTCGGACGGGGAGCCGCTCAGCCGCATGGACTCCGAGGACAGGTGCGACCTGACCCAATTACACCAGTACTCAACTTATAGTGATCACAAACACAAACCTCATATTATACATTGCGTTCAAGAAACACTGACATTCTAATCAGTTCGTGCTTTCCCTGGGAATCGAACCCGTGACCTTTGCGTTGCAAGCGCCACTCTCTACTGTTTGATCTACTGGAAAGCCAATTTAAAGAATTAAAGCAACAATGAACTGAAATGTATCCATAGCGATATTACTAGTATAGGAGAAGTGGAACCTTTTAATTTGCTCAGTGCATCAGTTATTAGATGTTTAATGTAGAGCATTACAACAATTCATATTTATCGTCTGTTCCTATAAATGGCTGCAAATGCATTTGAGCTTAGTTAAAAAGTTGAGTGGAAATCGAAGCAATGTTATTTACTTCACCTGCAAGACAAGAATTGTTTTATATTTAGAAACCTTACAATTGTTACAAAATCCTTACAAAAAGTTTAAAAGCAATGTTCTCCACTCAATGTGTTTCTTGAATACAATGTAAGTTGCTTTGGATAAAAGCGTCTACCAAATACGTAACTGTAAATAAAGCAATACATTTAATAGTTTACTTTGTATTTCTTTTGATTCACCATAATATTTCAGTTTAAAAAAAGTAACATTGTCCTTGTTACATGTAATATCAGTAAATTACACAGTTACTTGCAGTTAACCCTATGGTAAGTGTATGTTACTTACTTGGTACTTAAAAATATAATTACAGTGTAAAACCTACAAAAAAATTTCACAGAAAAATACTACAGTACTAAGCTGTTTACCGGTGGATGAAGATGGTAATACCATGGTGTTTTGCTTTAGGCTACATTGATACTGTTTGATTATCATAATCAAACATGTAATTTGAGTATCAAACTCTAATGATCCCACAAAATTAGCAAAAATGTGATAGAATGTGAAAAAAATGCAATGCATGTATTTTCTATGCATCTTATCAGACGCTTTTATCTAAAGTGACTTGCATTGCATTCAAGAAACACATTGACCTTCTAATCAGTTCTTGCTTTCCCTGGGAATCAAACCCATGACCTTGGTGTTGCAAGCGCGATACTCTACTGTTTGAGCGACAGGAAAGCCGATGAACGTTTCCAAAAGCTTCACTATAAAGGCTCTTATGTGTCAGAGGTCGTGCGCTCCGGGTCACGCCTTCCCAGATGTCCCGCACAAACGTTGCCCCCCCCATCCCTCCAGCTGGACGAACAGCAGGGCTCAGGGGCTCCATTCGGATTTTAAGAGCTTTATTCCCACCAAAACAGTCCGTCTGGCGCAGAGCAGGGATTCCCATCCGCGCGCACTCTTTCTCCGGGATGAACAGACACATTGTGGATTTGTTCCACCGTTCTGCCAGTCGCTCTGGAGATTTCCCATCTGCCAAACGCCACGGAGAACGTGGAGTCCAGTTTCTCCTGCCTCTTAGAGCAACGCAAATCATAACAGAGCCTAGTATAATGCAGGCAGGCAGAGAGTGCTATAAAACCACAGCTTTTCAGAGAAAACCCCGTTCAAAGCATTCAATTCGCCAGTGACGCCAGTCCCAAAACCAGGCCGACGTTCAGAGAAACCAAGAAAGTGCTTTAAATTGATGGATAAACATCCGTCCAAAGTATTGATTGAACTGGACGGACCGTATCAGACGAGAACAAAACCTGAACTCAATCAAAATCGTAACCAAATATTTTGTTCCCGAAGCGACAAAAGTCATCGACACTGTAATTGAACGGCCTCGCGCTGAACAGCACCACTATTGTCTAAACTGAACTTGTTTCATAATTGATGAACTACACAGTTATTACTGCACACAATTAACTTCTGTTGTAGAAAGCGCTATCAAAATAAAGGTAAGGCGTCTTAATAAATGATTCTGATAAGTTTAATAGTTCTTGTTCATTGGTTTTCCTTTAGTTCAAACGGTAAAGAGTAGCGCTTGCAACCTCAAGGTCACGGGTTCGATTCCCAGGGAAAGCAAGAACTGATTAGAAAGTCAATGTGTTTCTTGTATGCAATGCAAGTCGCTTTGGACAAAATCCTCTGATAAATGCATAAATGTAATTCCAGGTTATTCGTCACGCGTCATGTTTTGAGTCATTTAGCTGATAGTTTCATCACACTTTCCAATAAGGTTAACGTTAACTAACTATGGAAAATAATTCTAAAGCATTTATTAATCTTAGTTCATAATTTACTATTACATGATTAATCAAAAGTTGTCTTTTGATATTTAATGGATGCGAACTAACAATGAACAGAGGTCAGAGGTCACTCTTCCTAGACTTGAGTACGGCCGTTACCGGAAACCATGAAATAGTTCTAGTTTCTAAAGTTATAAATATTGATATTTTTCTTTCAAAAACACATGGCTTTGCTTCAGAAGGACTTTATTAAACACACTGGAGTTGTATTTATCACTTTTATGATGAATGGATGAGCTTTTTTGGGCTTCAAAATCTCCATTCACTCCCATTATAAAGCTGGGAAGAGCCAGGATATTTTTTAATATATCATTATGAATGTTTGGCTAAAAGAAGGTTATATACACCTAGGATGGCTTGAGGGTCAGTGAATTATGGGATAATTGTCATTTTTGAGTGAATTATCCCTTTAAGACTTGTCTGTGAAACCAGGGGTTAATGATTTAACATTTTAACTCTTAAAGATAATAAATACTGTAACAAAAGCATTGCTCATTGTTAGTATTAGGTAATGCATTAATGATCATAAATTAATGGGACCTTATTGAAAAGTGGCATTATTCGTGCTGTTTAAAATGTGCACTTTTGTTTATGGACTGGGTAAAAATACGGTAAATGCCGTTCACTCTATTCATGTGATAAGCTTCATGTGAGGAACAGACGGAGGTTTCTGTTTGTTTAATTTCAGTGATGCCAAACACTAGATCAGCGGGTGCCAGTTTTGAATATGTGAAAGTGCAAAACCGATGCTCATGTGTTTCGTATGCCGGATCATGTTCTGTTTAATAACCCAGTTTATGCATAAGTCTCACATTAATGCATTTTATTCTAGTATGTTACATCAAGCATCACTAATAATGTTGTAATTGCAGGGATTGATTTGAATGCAAAATATTACATTTTAGTGCTTTCATCATTTATGTGCGTTCTTCAGAAAATGTAAATGCAAAAATCAGTGCAGTTTCTGCTAGTTTTGCAGCTGTAAACACTTTATCACTTCATCGGTAGTTACACGAGCAGGTGGAGTTTGTCTGTGATTACCCAGCATCCTGTTCTCTGGCACATTGTGGGATTTAGCGTCAGTTGTGGTCAATGGAGTGTGTGTGTGTGTGTGTGTGAGAACCCCCCCTCTCCCCTCAAGAGGAGTCAGTCACAATCACTGGAGTTCATGGGGCTTTACTGCGGTAGTTTACCGCTGTCCTCTCCCACACTGCGCAGCTGCAAAAACTCACTGTGTGTGTCATGGTTAGGCGCCTGCTCCTCTGCACTGGCCTCATTTACTGTTCATAAACACTCATGGTTGATAATGTGGGCGCTGCATTGCATATTTTACCTAAAAAGTTGAGAGTTTCTGTATTAGTCATGCTACTCAATCAACTTTCCCCCTTTTTTTTTTTGTGTGTGTGCTTATCGACACCTGAACCATCACTTTTAACCTCATGTGCATCGCACTTATTGTGTGTGTGTGTGTGTGTGTGTGTGTGTGTGTGTTTTAGGGCCAGTTTTGTGTGCACAGATCAACCAAAAAGGATATATATATATATATATACTTATAAATATTTATAAAAAATAAAAATGTTCTGAGTTGCCTTCATGTGTGCACACTTTGAGTGTAGGAATGAGTAAACTTAAGAGTAATACGTTCATGAGTAATACCAAATTCAAGCTGAATTAACAGCAGCAATATTCATCCATAGCAAATGAAACGAGTGAATGATGGGAGGAGGGTTTGCTGTCGGAGAGAGAGCAGCTGTTATCGTACATCTAATCTGAGGAAAATTAGTATTGCAAGTATTTCTGTATCGATCGATGTTTGATTGAAAAATCTGTATTTTTGACAAGACTACATTGCATTTAATTAATCATTTCAGATGACTACAATTGGAAAACGCATATTATACATTTTAATCCACCAAAGTGGTTTGTAGGAGTATATTCACACCTGTGTATGTATATTGGAAGAACATTGTATTTTTGGGTGTCTGTGTGTTGAAGATGATGCTGTGTGTTTCAGTATCAGCAGTACTCTCATGGACATGGAGAGCATCGCATCCAGCGGCCGCTCCACTCCAGCTATGATGAACGGGCACGGTGGGGCGTCTTCCTCCTCCACCAAGGGCTCGTCTTACCCCTGCTGCTGGGATCAGTGCCACGCGCTCTTCAACACCAGCCCGGACCTGGCCGAGCACATACGAGGAGTGCATGTGGACGGGCAGTGCGGCGGGGTCAGTGTGTGTGCTTGTTTCAAATCATAAATCAAAAATAAATTTTCTTGGGGTAACTTGTTGAGGCTTGTACTTTTGATTTACAGAGCGTTGACCGATTGCACTCCTGTTCCCCACAGGTTTTCGTGTGTCTCTGGAAAGGCTGTAAGGTGTATAACACACCGTCCACCAGTCAAAGCTGGCTCCAGAGACACATGTTGTCACACAGCGGAGACAAGCCATTCAAGGTCGGCCTCTTATCCACACATTTAATTTATATGTTCAAATGTAGTTTAAGAATAATATTAGATGCTCCCTAAATGTTCAAACTGTTATACCAGTGTAACCTGTTTGGCTAGACAATAAAACTGCTGTCCAGAAGACTCATCCTGTAATTGTTACTCTGCGTTGTTGTTGTTTTATTCACTATAATTACTCTGACTGTTGTCTGTCTCTGTAAAGTGTGTGGTGGGCGGTTGCAACGCCACCTTCGCCTCCCAGGGGGGGCTAGCGCGCCACGTGCCGACCCACTTCAGCTCCCAGAATTCCTCCAAACTCTCCAGCCAAACCAAGGTGAAGGAAGAGTCGCCTTCCAAAGCGGGCATCAACAAACGAAGGAAGCTCAAGTACAAGCGGCGACGCTCCTTGCGTAAGTGCCGGTGTAACTGTTGACACGGCTCTCATTTCAAACCTCCTCTCTAACGGTGGTCTGTTTCCTCCCACCAGCGCGGCCTCACGACTTTTTTGACGCTCAGACCATGGATGCAATCCGTCATCGCGCCATCTGCCTCAATCTGGCGACCCATATTGAGAGCCAGGGAAAGGGTCACAGCGTTGTGTTTCACAGTACGGTGGGTACACACACACACCACCATCCTTAATCCAACTGGATCACTAGATACTCATACTGTTTCTGCTCCGTATAGTGTGGATTTCTGTGGTGTTTGAATTTTATGTTTGAATTGCATACTGAATACTGCTTCACATGCTATTTAAAAATATAGAACGCCGTACAGCAAGCACTGCTGAATATAAAACATTTTCCCCACACTTTGCTGTAGTGTGTATCTGGGGCGCACAATCCTGTTCCTGGAGATCTTTAGCGTCAACTCTGATCAGCTCCAACATCCTTCAGTTGCTGAAGATCTCCAGGAACGGGATTGGGCGTCCCAGGTGTATATCCTGGTTTTATGGAAATATTGTTGGCAGATTCTGTATGCTGCTAGTATTTTGATGTAATATGCAGGATAGGAAGAATGTCAAAATAAATGATTTAAAATCAATTCTGAGGTGGGGAAAAATACGCATGTACCCTTTTAAATTCTGATATGGTCCAGAAGTCTATATAACTTGCTGTACAGGCCTGTATGTTAGACTGACTCGGGCATTTATCTATTTATAAGAATGAAGAAGCACCGAAATTTCAGTTTTTTAGTACAGTAATGCCTTGCCACTTTCGCGGCCTCAGTGCATCGCGGATTTCTCAAAAATATTTATCTAAAAATAAAAATTCTAAAATACTGCCATATCGGCAGCCGTATTGCAGAATCCAGCGTTGCTTTATGTGGATGTATCGCATGAGCTGATTGGCTGATCCTACTATGCGGATTTTCACCTATCGCGCAGGGCTAGAATTACAATTTTTTTAGGGCAAGGCAAGTGTTGCCTTGGACAGAGCTAATATTTTGGGGGCATTAAGGCAAGTTGGAGGGGCACCAAGGCAAGTATTGCCCTATGAAAAGGGGCACCAAGGCTACTTTTTTAGATTAGATTAGATTCAACTTTATTGTCACTACACAAGTACAGGTACAAGGCAACGAAATGCAGTTTAGGTCCAACCAGAAGTGCAATAGCAGCAAGTGCAGGATATGTACAATGGTTGCATAAGTGCAGGATATGGAGATGTACAGGATTTACAGGTAAATACGACGATACTTCAGTTTATCGTCGAGTTTTAATGTAATTTCATGTCCTCTTCATTTATTATGCATTTATACAGTGGAAAGTAATCTTAATCTGTTCTTGCAGCACCACAACCCATTTCAGTAAATTTTCTTTAAAGATCATAAAGGCATAAAAGAAAAATGTCAACATATATAACAGAAATTATATTTATTTAGAACTAATGTATTTTAGGCAGAAAACTTAACATTAACATAGCATGGTTTAAATTTATGATTGCATGAACAAAGTAAATGAAATGCCGAGGATTACCGATGATCATCTGCTTATTAATCGGTATACATCGGAAGGCAGTTCCAATCATAAAATGAACCCCCCGTCATTACACTGCAGTTGAAAATGTTGACGTGGGAGTGGACACGTTAGAAACAATAGCCGATAAATTCGTTGGCGGGTAAATAAACGCATGAAGAAGGAGGGGCTAATAACATTATTATGGGATGCGTTTTTGAACCTTGTGTCTCGTAAAACTTACGAAGTGAGAACTGCGCCCTTCTCTACTGCGCAAGTGGCCAGTGACAAGGTAAATTTTCGCGGCAGTGTCGGTATTCGTCACTTGCTTTGTCATTCGTACTTACTCGACAACCTCCGGCAAGCTTCGGAAGATAGTTCGTCAATATTGCGGCGACATTGTCACATAATTATACTCGTAGAAAATGACGAGATGATCCGAGTTTTGCTTTAAATTAATGAACAAAGGGGAAAATTCAACAATAGGTACTTGTGTTCGTTGTTAACATGCAATTTTATTTTATAATAAATGAGGGCACTGATGCAAAGAGGGAGGGCATCCACGGCAACAATGTTGCCGTGGATATTGGCATTATTCTGAGGGCATTACGGCAAATAAGGAGGGCAACCACGGCACGTGCCGTGATTGCCGTGGTGTAATTCGAACCCTGATCGCGGGGGTTGCGGTCCACATTAACCGCGATAAACGAGGGATCACTGTAATAACTTATGTCAAGCAATTTTTCTCTCCTTTTTTTAGTCTGCCTAATTTTATTTTTAATGAGACAATGACTTATATCTGCCCAAACTTTGAAGGACCCAGAATTTTAAAGCTTTATATACAAAATGTAAAAGTGTTTATTTTTCTTTGTTGAATCTGTATCTAAAATGTAATAGCCTGAGAAGCTGATATGGCAACAAAAAAAAAAACCAACCAACTTACTACCTTTACATTTCCAATGCAGTCCATGTCTTTAGCGTAGAGAATGTTCTTGTTTTTAGAGAGATTTTGGTGTAGATTCTGTATTGAATTGCTGAATCGGGAGAAAGTGTTTCTCTTTTTATATGCTTGTCATGTCTCTAGTCAGCATGACTGCTTTCCATAGCCATCAAGCTCAAGTCAGACTTGCTTTGGCTCTTCACGGTCCAGTAGCGTCTGTCTGTGCCGCTGCTCCCCTGTGTCTTTAATTAAACTGTTAATGAGCTGCACAGGCCCTCCTCTTCAGCGCCTCGCCTGCTGCTCCCAAAACCCCATGAAAACTGTCCCATTTAACCAGCATGCAGCCGTTTCTTTTACAAGCACACAGCCAGTAGATGTAACATGGATTTAACCCATAAACGAGTTTTCATGCTCTTCTTCTCATGCAGGTGATCGCCAGGCGGAAGGAGGATTCTGGGAAGGTGAAGGTGCTGCTTCATTGGACGCCGGAGGACATGTGAGTATATGAAAGTGCACCACTCACCTCAGGGCGCTGCGCTAAATGTCAGCCGTTTAAATGAGTCAAGAGCCACCTGAGGCCAACACACACACACACACGTACACATGTGTGACCTGATGAACGTCACAGACTGATCCCATGTTATTAATCCCAAAGGAGTAGTTTAGCATTCCTCTCTCCAGCGTGTGCAAATACAGAAGAACTCTGACTGTGTGCAGAGTGAACAGCTAGCATGCAATTTAAAACAAAGTTAGAGGATGCAACACAATGGCTTTTGAATAAGTATTTAACTCATGGTCTATGTAGTATGAATGTAATACTGTTTGTAATGCGTCCATCGTGTTGTTATTGTAATGTGAGCTTCCAGCGTCGGTTGCATCGCTTCACTGCTCTTCACAATTCCTTTCCCATGGATAGCGAAGTGCCCTTTGGATGCGCATTTCCTGATCTTGCTGGAAATAGTAGGTGCTTTTTGCCTGCTGTTTTATGAATGCTGTGAATTTGGGCACAATACTCTTTCACATACTGTTTTTCCCTAGTATATAGTAGTCAAATGTGCGTATTTGGATCCTGCCAATGCGTTTCAAACAATAGTATGCTGCATTTGTCACAAACGTTTTAGTTAAATGGTTTTCAGTGTTCATGCCGTTATTAACGACTGATTGTTGTGTATTGTGAAGTTTTGTACAAAAACTTTGTTCTGATCAAATGAGCCACAAAGGGAATTGTGGTTCCATTGCATTCATCTCACTAGAAATAGCAGATCAGCTTTAGCTCGTTGTATACAGTATCTGAACCAATGTGACTTTGGCATGCCAAGTGTTAATCATTGGGGAATTTTATCTAAAAATAATAGGTAATGTGCCATCATACAGTTTCTCACAGTACTTTTGTTTCTCGATCCCTTTTCTCCTCTTCCTGTATCACTAAATCCATTTTTCTTCCTCGTCTGTTGTTCTTGTGTCCTGGTGTTTCATCAGACCCACCTGAGCACTGAGATTCAGATCAATGTGGGTCAAGTCTAATGGATTGAAGAGCGCTGGCCCGCGTGAATCGCCACCCACCTGGAAACAAACTGTCTTTTGAAGTTTGTCCAGCCCAAATACTTTTTAAACGGTATCCTCTCTCAACATTTCCATGGCTTAGACAATTTCCATGGCTTTGCCTTTGAACATGTTACCTGTAACCGTTCCCAGATTCCCCTTGTAATTTCATCAGCTTTAGTGTATATGCAGAGAATTCTTAGCTTCGCTCTTGATGTGCAAAGTGCTGTTATCCAGAAAACGACGTCTGTGGTAAATGAGCCTTTTTGCTAATTGCACACTTGTACTTCAGCGTTATGCCCAGCCAGCTAAAATGCTCCATGTTGTGATAATTGGCACCCTTGCATACCTTGACGCTCATGCAAGCCTCCTCACGGGACCGTGTGCATGCGGACATCAATCTGAGCTGGAGGAATGTTTGTCAGCTCAGCGATAACACAGAAGATGCCGTCTCGGGAGACGCTTAAAATGGATTTCTGGGTCACCACAACAAGCCGGAGCCAAACAAGGCTCCTCCATGGAATAACAGCAGGGGGGGAAAGAAAAGCATTTTTAATAATCTCATTGTAAAATGTGTTTTGGAGGAGAATGTGTGCTATCTGGTAAATGCTAATATTTATATGAATTAAATACTAGCATAGTGCTTGCATACTGTATACACAGTGGTATTCGTTCATTTTTGCAAGAGCTGTAACTGATGGAAAAGCGGCCCAGTGTGTCTGACTGAACCCTTTACTGCATACTACTCATGCTGTTACTCTACTGTTTGAGCTAGAGGAAAGAACTATGAATGGAGCGAGGCGCTTGCAACACCAAGGTCATGGGTTTGATTCCCAGGGATGTCAGTGTGTTTTCTTGAATGCAATAAGTCGGTTTGGATAAAAGTGTCTGTAAAATGTCAAATGTTATGTGAAGCTGTTGCAAGTCACTTTCACATGTCATTTGTTATATACTTTGTGATATAACGCATAATTTCATTGCATTTTTTTGTCTTTGTTTTATATATATAAATGGCCCTTGACCAAGTAAGATAAGATTCTGTTTTAATGTTTTAATTGTTATATTGGAGATTAAACGTCCTATGCTGTGTGCTCTGGTTGGATGGAATACTATATCCCACAATGCAATGTGTTCAGCGCATTCATTGTATTGTATGGATCTGTAATATAGTGTACTGTGCAGTATGCCCTGGTTTTGTTGAATGCTATATGTGCTCAGCATGGTACAGAATCTATAGAATATTATGTTGCATAATGTAATTGACACGCAGCAGGTCAGCCAATGCAGAACGTGCACACTCCATGCTGCTTTAGTTTGTGCTGTGCTATTCTGAATGCAGAAATGACCCATATTTCTCTCTCTTTCTGATGTGCACAGACTTCCAGATGCTTGGGTCAGCGAGAGTGACCGTCCCCAGCTGAAGACCAAAGTGGTCCACCTCTCCCAGCTTCCTCAGGACACAGCGGTGCTGCTGGACCCCAACATTTACAGGTGACGCTCCGAGTTACATACTCAAACTTCTGCACCGAGCTCGCCGTGGGCCTCGTGTTTTGACGTTCTAGACAGGAGCGACAGCTTTCCTGCTGAAGACTGTAAATGAAGTTCTCCAGCAGGTGGCGCCGGTGTCACTGCAATGAGAAATGGCCTTTCCAAACGTAAACATGCAACACACCGTCTTTGAGATCTCAGGGGGGATGTGGGTGGGAGATCAATAAATAACCTTCAATCCAAGAAGATGTTCATTAATCAAAGCTGACGATACCAGTCGCCCGGGTCACAGATACTCTAAACTCACCTCTGACCTTCTCCCACAGACGCAAACCGTGATCCTGCTATTAATTGAGCGTAATACATAATTTCTTTGTTTATTAGACTGTAGTAGGAGTTTGTTTACCCAGACTCTTCCATTGGCGTGGAATGTGGAGCATGTGGTCAAGACGAAGGCTTTGTGGGCAGAAGCGTGTGTATTCATGCATGTTAATGACAGCATGGAAGTCTTCGGTTCCTCACGCTGCCTACGGTGTGCTGCATTAAATAACAGGAGCGCGGGCAGATGCCCGTCATCTTCAGGGGTCTAGCGTGCTCTGAAGTGCGTCTTTATGCATCGTTATGCTGTTCGCGGTACAGAAATGCAATTGGAAATGACGTGTTTTCTGGAGTCGTCCGTCTTGTGCCTTTGTGTGTGTGTGTGTGCGTCGTACTAAAGCAGCTTCTGCTTGTTTTCAGGATGTTTTTCTAGAAGACTGGGTGGGGAGGGCGGCTTCTGTCAGCGCCTGCTGACGTACCCAAACCGAAGTGGACGCGCAGATTTTTTGAGACAGGACTTCTTTTCCCTTTGCTCCCCCCCCCCCCCCCCCCCCCCCCCACACACACACACACACTTTCTCCCTTTCTTTTTTTTTTCTTTTTATTGCTCCGAGTCTGCCAAAGCATGCAGTGAATTTTTAATGTGTTTTTATCCCTTGAAGAGGAAAAAAAGCACAAAATTGTGAACTCTTGTTGGTGCTGGACTTTGAACTATCTGGGAGGATGGCTTGTTGAAGTTTTCATTTTCCTTCCCTGCGTCCTCAACTCTGCTGACAAGCTCTTAAAAATCCTGATGACCTTTTTTCTTTTCTGTTTTTGTCAAGAAAGTGCCCATGTAAATATTCCAGGAGATTTGTAATATATTTTTTTACTGCGGAAATTTTACTGTACTGTAGATAGATGTAATAAGCCACGAGCTGACAAAAAAAATAATAATTGTACAGAATGTGATAGCTAAATAGTTTCGGATGATGTGAATGCTTCCATAGACGTATTTGCGTGTTTTTCTTCCTGTTTTTTTTTTTTAGTATGAGAATCAAAAAAGGAATGATTTTAGGTTTTTTTTTTCGAACACGCACACAGACTCTTGTAACTGCTGCTCCACCTACTGATGAGGAGGATGTTATCGTCCTTCAGTGTGCGCCGTTTGTGCGTTTGCTCAAGCCAAGGAGTGTATAGACATCTCAATGTAACGGTGCTAAAGCTAACACTAGCGTTTAGGCTAATGCACGTAGGAGAACTATAGGATCAATAATGATGGTGCTTCTTAGATCATGTAATAATCCCCTGTTCCCTATACTTGGAGATCATACTTCTCTCTTCTGTAGTAAAGCTGAAAATTCTATAAAAGAAAATGCATTTTTGTTTGTTTGTCCATCAGGTTTGCAGCGAACGCTGGTTCCAGCCCGTATAAACCTTTGTTTCTCACACAGGACTGTTGTTTATGAGCAGTGAGGAGGCCAGGGGCATCTGGGAGTCGTTTTATTGGGGCAGATTTGCAAGCGTTGACGTGTAGGCTGTCTGCCAGGATCTGTAGCTCAGCGTCAGACGCACACACATGCCCTCTGGTTTAGGCGAGGACTGCCATGGATACCTGACCGTCTGCTTTTGAGTTTACATAAAATTATTCTCTCATGTGTGCCTATTGTGACACTCGGTTTGGCTTTTTCATCATGCTTAATGAACTTCAGTCTTCATTTAGCGTTGAGTTATTATAAGAGTTTTCAGTTTCTAACGCAATAGATTCATGCTGCATTTTTTGGTGTTCATGTAATAGTGTAGGGAATGTTTCGCATTGAATATAATCATAGTGTAGATTGTGTTTGGGTCTCTGTTTGACTTTCCAAATGATTTTTTATAGTCTAACGTATCACTGAGTAACAAGCGCGTCTTAATTGCGAGTAATACACAACATCTGCGGTGCGTCAGCGCGCATACAATGGGACTGTTTGTCCTAAAGAAACTATATAATCAGAGCTGCACATGACTGGTTTATTTTATTTATTTTTGGAGAAACTACTGAAAATGCATCTTGCCTAAGTGTCCTAAACCAACAAGAGAATAAAGGTGAAGAATTAAAAAATGTTTTCTGTCAGTAATGCCCATTTTTATCTAAGGTTTCATTCTTCTAAGCATATTTGCATTTTAAGAGTGCCTTTTCTCTAAAATAGGAAACTACAAATTCAGTTGGGTGATTTTAATTAGGTGTTTTGGCCATCTTATCTCGCAGAACGTTTTTTATTATTTAACAGATTTATTTTGCTCAGCGCACAGCGTTTACCGTTTCACATTAATTCACATCCACATCAACTTAGACACTACAATTGACACCACTTACAAAAAAACACATATAATCATTTAAACGCTTATCTAGCTCCAGTGCAATGGTTTTAAAATGATTCACAATTTTTAAAGTACCTCTGTTATGCTTTAACAGCTGATACTATTCAGTAATTCCAGTCTCACTTCTGTAGATTTATAGCAAATTTGCATAATGCCAGCCTATGGTCTTCATTGGCTTTGTCATCTACTTTGACCCTCCCTCACGCATTGTAGTTTTAGACTAGACGCAACGAGCCGAGAATATGGGGCTTTCTGCATTAATCCACTTTGCATAAACTTCCATATTGACATTTTCCAAAGGATAAGGATCCTGCTTTGTTAAATCCGCTTCATCGTTTCTGTTTCAAGTTCTGTTTCAACTGTATCAAGTGCAGTGGAAGCCATAACAGACTGGATCATCCGACCAATCGGAGCAGAGTAGACCAATCACAACAGACTTGATCATCCGACCAATCAGAGCAGACCAATCACAACAGACTTGATCATCTGACCAATCAGAGCAGACCAATCACAACAGACTGGATCATCCGACCAATCAGAGCAGAGTTGACCAATCACAACAGACTGGATCATCTGACCAATCAGAGCAGAGTAGACCAATTACAACAGACTTGATCATCTGACCAATCGGAGCAGAGCAGACCAATCACAACAGACTGGATCATCCGACCAATCAGAGCAGAGCAGACCAATCACAACAGACTGGATCATCCGACCAATCGGAGCAGAGTAGACCAATCACAACAGACTTGATCATCTGACCAATCAGAGCAGAGTAGACCGATCACAACAGACTTGATCATCCGACCAATTGGAGCAGAGCAGACCAATCACAACAGACTGGATCATCCGACCAATCAGAGCAGAGTAGACCAATCACAACAGACTTGATCATCCGACCAATCAGAGCAGAGTTGACCAATCACAACAGACTGGATCATCTGACCAATCAGAGCAGAGTAGACCAATCACAACAGACTTGATCATCTGACCAATCGGAGCAGAGCAGACCAATCGCAACAGACTTGATCATCTGACCAATCAGAGCAGAGTAGACCAATCACAACAGACTTGATCATCCGACCAATCAGAGCAGAGTTGACCAATCACAACAGACTGGATCATCTGACCAATCAGAGCAGAGTAGACCAATCACAACAGACTGGATCATCCGACCAATCAGAGCAGAGCAGACCAATCACAACAGACTTGATCATCTGACCAATCAGAGCAGAGTAGACCAATCACAACAGACTTGATCATCCGACCAATCAGAGCAGAGCAGACCAATCACAACAGACTTGATCATCCGACCAATCAGAGCAGAGTTGACCAATCACAACAGACTGGATCATCCGACCAATCAGAGCAGAGCAGACCAATCACAACAGACTTGATCATCCGACCAATCAGAGCAGAGTTGACCAATCACAACAGACTGGATCATCTGACCAATCAGAGCAGAGTTGACCAATCACAACAGACTTGATCATCCGACCAATCAGAGCAGAGCAGACCAGAAAATGGTTTTGAGAGTCAAACTATTACTGATGCTGTGAAAAGAGTGATGCTGCAATTTTTATTATTAGAATAATGTTCTTGAATGCATGTAAACCTGTTGTAGGAGACCTGCAAAACAAAATTAGGACATTTTTAAAATGGCATAATAGAGGCACTTTAAGCCACTAATGTGGTTATAAGTACATGCTTTTGTTTTGTGGTATTAATTTCCAAACCCTTTTGCCTTCCTGAAATTCCTTTTTGCATGAGTTCTAATGCAAACTAAATTTCTCTTCACCCCTCAAAAGGAGGAACTCAGTGTTGTAAATATAAAATGTTCAATCAGCATGACTTTTTTTTTTAATTGCCCCCCCACCCCATGTTTTCTTTTTCATTTCTGGTCTATGCAAATTTTAATAATGTCTCAAATCAAGTCAAGTCCAATCATGGTGTAAGTTAATTCCTCTGTGAAGCAGAATGTCAGGTAAGATGCTCTCCAATGTTTTTTTGCATGTGTATCCGTCACAATTGAATTATTTCCACTAAAGAATGTCTCAAGTTTTAATTGCTTTATGACTCTGAATTCAGTAAACGATTTACAATATTCCAGATGATTCTAGACAGAAAGAAGTTTTAAGATATTTAATATTAGCATGTTTGAATTGGATTTATAGTTGCAATGAAACTTATGTGTGCAATATGTGAATATTGCTTTCATTTCTGTTACTCAACATGGCTTTACTGATGATTGCAAAATGAGCGTAAGCCTCAAAAATCAAACCATTCACATTATATTTGGGCTGTGGCGGCTTACCGGAATATTTTCCATCAGATTGCACTCATAGATGCTGTTTTTATTATAGTATGGCTGTATTTAGACGCTCCTGAAGCGTCCGACTCCTTTGTTTTCATGCTGTTATGCCATTAGCGTTAATGTTCTCTCTCTAGGGCCTTTGAAGAGAAGGTAAGCAAGTGACCTAAATCTGTTTGTAGCACAACCGAGAGCATATTTCACTCCATATCTGATTCTGCGGTGCAGGTAAAGGTCCATTTACATCCATTCCCTCACACACTCTCCCCTGACGAGCCTCCCGCGTGTTTCTCACGGCTGACGTGTTTGTGTGGGTCTTATTGAAGCAGTTGGGAGGGATGAAAAGAGAACTATCATATCCAGTAACTAATGCACAACGAGTCAAGACTGCACTCTTCTCGAGGTAGCAGACACACTCTCGTTCTCAGATCCAAAACTTAATGAGCTGCCTTTTCTAGTTTACGCCCTACTTGACTATCTGCCTTTTTAAGGCAACATCCTAAATAAAATTTGGAAAACTTCATCTCCATGTGCCACGGAAATGATGCATCTTTCAAGTGTCACTTATTTTATAGAGTCCTTGTTACATGTAGTGTTAATAACAGTAATATTATGCATAATTACAACTAACTGTAAACTAAGCCGATTTCACTTGCTTTATGGTTGGTAATAATATAAGTGTATGTGTGTATATATTTCTGTGATATGTAACTGTAAATTAAACTTTTATTCATTAGAAATGAAGGTCTTCCATTTTGCCTACATGAACGCATGATCGTTTGTAGTGCGAGTGCTGAGATTGTGGTACACTTCAAGGACAGGTAATGTACTGGTTCAACCAAAACGATGAAGTGTTTAATGTTGGACTTTCAGGGTTTTTACTGTGTAGCATGAATGTGCGAAAAGTAGTCGCATTAAAGCACTTGCATTCATTTTTCTGTTCGATCATGAGTAGTAAAGCTGTTTAAATGATTGTTTTAACAGTCGCTTTACTTTTTTGTTACACATGATATTGCGCTGTTTTTTCACAAAGTTGTACAACTTTAAACGGAACAGGTTTGAAAGTATTGGCTTGTGACAATACTATTGAAACGGGGAGTATTTGAACTTGTCCTCATTCACTTCCATTGCAAATGTCTCACTGTTACCCAGATGTTTGGTTTGGGAGGGAAATTCAACGAATGTTAACTTGAACCTGGACTCATCCTTTAGTTCTAATGTCTTGAGTTCAAGTAATTACACACTACTTTCAAATGACAATAATTTGATTCGGTTGCTTATTTCTACTGGAATACATTTTTAATTTAACCAGCAGGAGTCAGTCGGATGGGTTGACCAGTGCGTGGCCGCCGCTATTTTTAGCGCCTGACTAACTTTGTATCTCTGCCAGACGCACGGCACCAAGACTGTTTGTTTTATTGTATGACGGTGTAAAGTCAGCCTGGGATTGGCTCATGTTTTCCCTCCCTCTGTCCCTGAAAACGTCACCGCTACGATTTATGAACCTCTCTCTGCGAGTCAGATGGAGATACAGCCCTGCATCTTATCAACAGGATTGAATCTGATTGTTCAACGCCGCAGAGAAATGTTGTTTTGGATGCATTTCTAATCTGTGTATGTGTGTCGTTGTTTGGCGTCCCGTCTCTGTCCAAGAACGTCATATAAAATGCTGACTGATTCATGAAACACAAGCAAGGCCTGTTTGGCTCCATTTCTTCACGAGCTGCTGTACATTGAAGCATGCAGAAACAACCCTGAATTTTGCTCTCTGTATGTGGAACGAAAGCAAACAAGCAAGCCTCGTTCGTGGGCTCTTAGATGAGGAAGTGATTGTCATTTTGGGCGTGAGAAGAAGAGTATATCCCATTGGGAAAGACCATTGACCATTGATAGATCTGGATCTATTATGGTTGATGCACGAGGTGCGATAGGCAAGTGACATTGAGAAATTAGTAAAGGGGGCATGTGCGTCATTGTACGGCGGTTGTAGGTTGTTGAAACACCCCATGGCTGCCTCATTTCTGGACCGGGTAAATTATAGCCGTCTTCCCCTAATTAGAACGAGAGGCTGACTCTCAGGAGGACCGCAGCAGCCGTGATGACATCACGCTTTTCCCACAAATCCCAGAGGCTGCTCTCTGCTCAGACCGTTGAGCTGTAAAGATTGAGTTGTAGATTCACATTTGGTGTTTATTTAGAGCACATGGCAAGCCACCAAAGATTTGTGAGATTTATTGCTGTTTTGTAATTGGTACACCAAGTTCTTCCAGTGCAGGCCAATCAAGAGAAAGAAAAGGCATTGCAAACTAAACCAATGACATGCGTTTGGCGAAAAGATGTATGGCTTGCTGGTGCGTATTAACCGTTTTGGTGAAGGATAGATGGTTTTGCCCTTTTAGAGATGCAGAGATGTCATCTGATGGCGACGTGATCTTTTTAAGGCACTCTCAAGGATGAAAAATGATTGTTTTTAAACATTCGAAATATTTGTGTCTTCAAGTGTTTTAAAATCAAGCCGGAGGGTTGGGAGTTTCCAACTGCATGTCTGGAAAAGTGCCATACAGCAACATAAAATAAACATTATTTCTATCATTAGTCATACAAGCGTTCATTTCGTACATTGTTAAAGGGGGCACGTGATAAATCATTTTCAGTAGTGAACATGATAATGTAATTGATCTAAATGCAAACTATCACTCTGTTTTTGTTTTAGAATTTCATTCTGGCTCAAATGCGGTTTTAGTCAAGCAACATCTGTTATGACTTATGATTGTAGTTAGGAGACTACCTTTTTAACCCGTACATGATGCAGTAATTTCACCATCCTCTGTGCTGCAGTTGTTCTGTCAATTATGGTTTCAGCATTTCTCAATGTCACCGTCAGTTCAAGAGCCTCCAGCGTGAAGCTCATTAGGCAGAACAGAATTCTTGCTCCGATTTTAATGGAGTGAGACTCGCGGCACATCATACACCCGTGAGAAATATACTTCATTAATGCAATTATATTATCATTGTATTAATATAATTGGGTTTTATACAGGGAAATTTTATGCACGTAACATACAAAACAGAATCATTTCAATTTTTGCAATATCCAAGAGAGACAAGAAATTTAAATTATTCCTTTATTTGAATTGTGTGTTGTGTTTTTAAGTTATGCTTTGTTCATTTTCATTGGATAACTGACCTATAAATGGTGTCGTATTTAAATTTTCTTTGCAATTTTACCTCATGAAGTTTATCTTAAAATTCTTAATTGTTTCTTTGTTCTAAAAATGCTATGATGCTTTTTTCGAACCTTTCAAAGGTCAAATGTTCTCTGAGTTTCTAACCGTTTACAGCAGGATCTTCATGTAATCAGTCCGGATTGAAGCTGTGAGAAATGCACACTTTTTCAGTTCTTCATGGTTTATATTAGAGATATGGCTCACGCAGTTTGTTCTTTTTGGTCAGACACCAAGGTTTTGACTGACACTTCTCTCTAACTATTTTCCTTGCGGTGCTCTAATTGCTACTTCAACATCAGTCTGCAACACAAACCGCATCCAGCAGAGAGCGAGTGTTTTGCACGTCTGAAATCAGGTCAGAGGAAAGCCTCCGAAGATTCAGGCTTTGGTAGGCAGTGGAGATGCAATCGGATATCTGCTCCAACACCACTCTCTGTGTGGTCCGGGTTCTCTACTCTTCTTCTCTCCGTCTATACTCTTCTCTTGCTAATTTTGCGTCACTGAAGCGCTGGTACAAATTAAAGCCTATTGTGTAAGACTTCTCACTTGGAGGCGACTACAGATTGATAGATTACTAGACCTGGCTGTGAATTGGCTCTTCTCACGTCATGCGTTTAAATGTTTCTCACATGGTCCCTCTGTGAGAGCAGAATTTTCACGTCCATTAGAGCAAACTAACTGCACCGAGCCCCAAATCTCTGTGAAACTGAGCTACACTAATAATTAGGCCTGTAATCACATTGATGGCTTGTGGGAAGGGTATGGCGCTTGCCAAAGCAACAGAAATGTGGAGGACTGTTGTGATTGGCGTGCTTTAAGATAGACAATTTTGTCTGTGCTGTCTGAATCGCTAAAAGACCCCAATGATCTTATAAATGGGTCATTCTGTGAAACCCCATGCCTTTCGCATTTTTGAAAATGTGATTTTTACCATATTTATACATTACTGTAATATTTTTAATATTCTATCAGACAAAGTGTTTAAGTTTGAATTGCAGTGCATCTCAAAATAAATGAATGTACGCTGAGAGATCATTATGTTGGGTTTGACAATTTCAGTATTAATGAAATTAATACTTTTATTCAGCAAGGATGTATTAAGTTGATAAAAAGTGTTGGTGAAGATTTATATTTACATTTATTCATTTAGCAGATGCTTTTATCCAAAGAAAGTTCTCTTGAGGAATACAGAAAGCGACTCATCCTGAATATTGTTAAAATAGATTACTATTTTGAGTAAATACTGTTGTTGTTGTTTTTTTTTACTTTTTGTTTGAATGAATCCTGAAAAAACTATTGCAAGTTCTCAAAAAATATCATATCAGAATAATTTCTGATGGATCATGTGACTGGAGTAGCACACACAATTTATTTCAATGTGTTTCTTGAATGTAATGTAAGTCGCTTTGGATAAAAGCGTCTGCCAAATGCATAAATGTGTGCGTGTATTTTGTATGTATTTTGACATTTTGTGTTTGTATTTTTTTATTTAATATACATTGTTTAATATTATTATTTAAAATGGATTTATATCTAAGCCTAAACAAATGGCATCCATTTAGTTGAATGAACCAAATGCTGTGAAGTTTGATTTTGAACCGTCGCTTTCGTAACATATTGTCTTTCTCCTCTATGACTTCATGTAAGCCAACAAGGTCTTTACTGGCCTTCAGTTATGCTGAAGCTAACAGCTGGCTAAATCATGCTTCTCCAGAGAGCGACTTCATCCCGGGGGGAAGATGGGGTATTTTTCTACTCTGAGCTATTTACAGATTAATTATATCTCCTCTGTCACACAAAAGGACCAAAAACTTTCCTTTTAGTTGTCATTGTCATTGTGTCATTAACAAATGTGCAACACACAGCTAGCTTGGCGTTCGAGGTCTAGGGAAGGGGTTTGCTTATCGCTTGCAGCTACTCATCCACAGCCAATGTTGCATGTGCTAATGCAGTCCTGACAAACAATCACGCTCCGAACGCAGTGTTTGGCAAATTAATTCACGCTGCAGTGCTGCAGTGACTCATTGAGATTTCTGCTGCTGTTGTCGCACCCGAGTATGAGCCCACAAAAACATGCCCGCCTCACAACAAAAGCTAATGAATTACTGGGCAAATTGTTTATCTTTTTCTCCAGCTCTCTTCCACCTGAGCCTGGTTATGTAAAAGTGCACGAATGCTAATTGAAAAGTGTCACGTGAAGGTGTGTATCTATCTTTGGGTCTTGTTTCTTGTGTTTCCAGTTGTTGTTGTTTTTTTCAAAATGTTTGCATTTTGTGCTACGTTGACTTTATTTTGGACTGATCACGTTTGTCTGATGAGTGCACATGAATTTCACCACAAATTCTCAAATTTGGACATGTTAATTATGGAATCATGGTGGAAGCTAATTCGTTTGGTTATGAATTTGTTGTTTTGACCAAAATAACTTGAATGCACGTCACAACTCAATTTGTACCAGCAATACGCCCTTGATAGTGGATACATTACACACTATCGCTCGTCACACTTGGTCTCTGGTCTTGATTTTGGGCTTATTTTTTTCTAGTCCAAGAGGAAGTGAGGTACAATAGATGTGGACTCCATGTGGAAACCATTTCCTTGTTCCTGTAGCCGCTTTTGAGAGCCTCAGGCTTTGGTTCTTACCCAGAACTGGAGCACCAACAACCGTCTGAACTATAAGCGCATTTTAGAATTCAGTTTGTCAATAGTGTTGGTTTTCGTTTCTTTCCAGTGACTTTAATCTGTTCGCCAAAAAGATTGATTCATATTTGTTGACTGATTTATCAATGGCCCTTTTTGCGGGATTCTCTGATTCAGTTCATCATGTTTGAGAACAGTTTTTGATTCAGATCATTCACTGAAAATGAATTTATTATCCCTTTCTACAGGTTGCACTGTCCCACAAGTCTTTTTGAGTCTCTGAATCATTCATTCTTTCTTTCTTTATTCAAATTTGCTTGTCTACAGATCTACTAAAAGACCTCTATAAGATCTGTCATTTTATCCCACTCCATCTTAGCAACTGCTCGACTTGACTTCGTCAAGCTGTGCAAAATTGAAATAATCTAAATTAATTCATTGAGTTTCGACAATATCCTCATTTTAGTCCTGTGTAGTCCATAGCAGCTTTCATTGACCAATGGCCATTTGACTAACATATAAACAACCAATCAATTGTTTTGAGGCGTGAAAATGTAATGTCGATGTCCCTACAATAACAGACTAGCTTGTAAAACTCTTGGACGTGTCTTGAACTTCACATACTTTTGTTGATCCTGTTAAGTGCTCATTGTCACGGTTATAAACAAGACTGTGTTCTTCTTTCATGAGGGGGTTTGGCATCACGGCATCTTAATTTCCAGGTGGACCGTTAAAGTACGCGACACGCACGTCTTCCGGAAATCCTGTAGATTAATGATCAGATGACGACTTAAAAACTCCTGAAGTGTTTCCAATTTTGTCTGCCATATGCATCAGACGCTCAGCCAACGGTCTGTGCACTATCTTCATGTCACTTTAATTGTCTGTGATCATCAGTCAATTTTACATGTTTATAATTCTTCCACCATCTTTCTCTCCTCTTTGTGAACAAGTGTGACACATTACAGTCTGAAGAAGTGACCTGCCTCGTTCAAATCCTCCTCCGTGAATAAAATGTCCCAGTGAGTCTCATTCAGTGGACCTCAGTGAAAGAAAATCATAAGATATGAGTCGGTGCATGGAAGAGAGCAAGAATGGTTTGCTCGCTGGTTGCTAACGTAATCTCTTGTTTCATTCTTACCTTTTGCCTTAATCCAAAAGCCGTTTTAGTGGCCGTGACGTACAGCGGCTGGTTTGTGGAAGTGATCAGTGTAAACAAAGCCGGCGTAAAGAGGACTTTGGCAGCTGTGGACATTTGCACACACACACTCCATTAATCATCTGATAACCCCTGCAAGCTGTCCAACCATGTCTTTCTCGTCCAAAGATTCTTGTTCCTTTGGCTTTTCTTCTTTTCCCCCCTCCAAAACATCAAATTGCTTCACAGCTGCTCTTGGGATGTGAAGAAGAAACATTTTCAGACACAGTGTTTACATTGCTCTTCTAGCAAAGTGCCAGTGGGACAGACAGACGTGTAATGGAGAGTTCCACTGAGTCGAAACACTGGACGTTGTGTTGGACAACAAGTCAAATAACTGAGTGTGAGAGAATCTTGGCCTCGTTCCCCTTCCTGTCAGTTTGTTTTCCATGTCTCTACAAAATGTTTTCAGGCCCTTCACAGTTATGCTAACACAATCCAAACTCTCCTGGACTACTGTCAGAAATGAGACACTTAGTCCAGCATAAATTTTTGTTAGTAAGGACAAATGCTAACGTAGCAAACCCAGGAGTGTTGACAAAGCATCTTTATCGCTGTTTGAAAGTGTCTGTCAGACTTTGGCGTGACGCTATAAATATCAAGCCCTCTGTGTTTCTTCTCCGTGTTTTGTAGGAGCTGTCGGTTGTGAGATCGGGGTCACGTTTGGAGGAACGTCTTGGGTTAAAAACGCCCCCTAGTTTGCTTAACCTTTCTTATGAAAGGCCTCAAGTTTTTTGCACTTTGTAATTTTAGATGGCATGGCATGTATTTGTATGCGAGCTACAAGTCAACTCGGGTCAACTTTTCACATTCATTTGCTACACGTCGGCTAAATTGCCGTAAAGTTAAAGAGTTTCAGCGAGCGGCAGAACTCTTGGCTGTGGTGTAACCCAACAAAAACATCAAACAACAGCGTAAACCTCTTCCAAAACCAGGTTCTGGAAACACATGGAGAATGTGGCTTAGCTCCATTTAGTCCAAACAAGAAACAGGTTTTTATAGCATTTGGGTTGAAATTCAAGGTGTTTCGAGTGCATTGCGAGCCCCATATCGGCAGTCTTGGTCAGTTGAGAATATTGGATGGTACGTTTTTCAAGGGATTCATGTGTGGAAACAACGAGTCAATCAATCTTGTGGAGGTTGGCAGTGGGAAACCTCTCGTTCTCAGCCACACGCTTTAGAGTTATCGGAAAAGGTGGACGCTTCTTACAGGTTTTTACCAGTAGCAGAAGAAAAAAAACTTCTAGAAAGCATAATTAGTTTTCTGTGATGTCACTTGTTTATGCATTCAATTGTTTAGCATATTTAGTGCTTTTTAGTCACTATTATAGTTCATTCTGATACTTGTTTTAACAGGAAACAAACCTAGCAAAAAAACTCCTCTTAGCATTTAGGTATTTAGGCACTTGGGTATTTTAACACTGAATCTAAAGGTAAAGAGATGTGTTCACAGCCTGATTGGTCAGCTTTATAATGTATGTTTCATGGCAGAACTTAACCAACATCCAAAACAATGGTGTTTTAGGCTAAATGTGCTCTTTGCATGTGCATAGCTACAAATGGTGGTATTTTAACCAGATGAGAACTTGTAAAGATTGTGTAAAGGAGTCAAAACAGGGGCAGGAATCCCTCCATCACACACTCAAACGAAGTTCTGCTGTGAGGAGACGCGGTTCTGACGCCTGTACTGAACTCTGATGGACAACATCATGACTACGATTAGAAAAAACAGCCATGCGTGAGGATTCTTAAATCTTGTGACATCATGTCCTGTTTTTTGTTCATTTACATGTCTTTGATCGTATTTCATGGAACCACACCAAGATTGTTTGGAAGTGGAGTGAGACCCATCTTCTCAGGGGTCTCGGTCTGTTTGTTTGGTGGCGTCAGGCTTCAGATGACAGCGTTCACACTTATTCAAATGACCCGCATTAACAGAGCAATCGCACCAGGGTTTCAATTCGACCAAACGTGCCAAGTGTGAACACAAGCAGTACCTAAATCCAAGTACTTTCCTGTTGCTCAACCAGTGTTAAACCGAGCAACCAAGGTCATGGGTTCGATCCCAGGGAAAGCAAGACCTGATTCAATGTGTTCCTTGAGTGCAATGTAAGTCGCTTTGGATAAAAGCGTCTGCCAAATGCATAAATGTAAATGTACTAGATTTTGGTGCGTAACTTACATCACAGCACTTGTGTTAAATTTTTTTTTATATATATAATTCAAATTTTGCTGCCTAAGAAGTGTTTTAGTACTTTTCTAGGTGATACTGGGGTGTTCTGAGAACCTTTTAGTTTAACCTTTAATTGTTCCGATAGCTTTAAATGTATAGCTAAAACTAAATGGTTGACTAAATGGTTTAATTGTAGTTTAGTAATCATGCAGCGGTATCAAAAGTTGAAATGGAACCAAGTCATTTGGATTGAAGTCAAGTTGTTTTTGGAATTTGTGGGAACGGCAAAACATTTTTTATTTAGTCATTAATGAGTTGAAGAAAATTGAGGATGTAATTCCAGGCCAGTGCTTCAAGAGCTCTGCAACGTCTTGTCAGAATCCCTCATTTATCCAGACTCCTTGAGCCCACTGCATTTTTGTGTGTCCGCAGCACAAGGCTTCTAAAGGCTTCTTTATTGATTTATTAATGCTGTAACCGTGGGGGCTCAGGAGACGATTGGCCGCGGTTATCAAGGCAGTTATTCCACCGTACTTTGGTCTGAGAAACATTACAGCTGCAATCCGAAGAATGTGTGAAGTAAGTGTTTGGATGCTGGCGGGATGCCGGTCAGGATTTTGCGGCGACCCCAGATTGATGAAATGAATGCACTCGGCAGATAAATGAATTAAAATGCACGTCACTCACAGTGTAATATCTGCTGTGCCTCCCCACGTTATATTCAGCAGAAACCAGTGTACACTGCATGTGGAGCAGGTCAGAGATGAAACTTTGACTGCAGAAGGTGTCAAGTTCTTATGTTAATGGGAAACACATGCTGCTGTGCTGGGCTGTGGGAGAGACGGCTGAAAGGTGTTCATTATGGAAGGTTTTAGGGCAGATTACTGAATAACGCTCCTCATTTGCATGCAGGTCACACAACACCGCTGTGTTGACGTCAGTCAGGTCACATGACTCTTAAACCTGTCCTGATTTGTCAGGTGGGTCATAAGAATTCAATCTTGATCATATTTCATTCTTAATAGAAATGGGGAAAAAAACTAATATTCATATATAAAATTCTCTTTGCCATAATGTGTCTGGATGTGCTTTTTTGTCTTTCATTGACTCCAATAAAAATGTCATTTTTATATGTACTTTACAATTGAAATATTTCTCACACTATATGTATATATATTTGCCTTCCTGATTTCTTATTTGTTTGCATGTTGTTATTTGTCACACTTAAATGTTTCAGATCATTAAACATTACTCAGATAACAAGTAAACACAAAATCCAGTATTTAAATGAAGGTTGCTATTATTAAGGGAAAACTAAATCCAAACCTGTTTGAAAAAGTGCTTGCCCCCTAAACCTAATAACTGGTTAAGCCCCTTAGCGGCAACAACTGCAATCAAGTGTTTGCAATGAGACTTTTTCACACAGGGATATGTAGCTTTGGATTTAGCTTTCCCCTAATAATAGCAACCTTCATTTAAAAACTGCATTTGGTGTTTACTTGTGTTATCTTTGACGGAAATGTAAATTTTGTTTAATGATCTGAAACATTTAAGTGTGACGTGCAGCAAAATAAGAAGAGGGCAAATGTATAAATATTGTGTGAGAAACATTTTAATTGTAGAAAAAAATTTTTTTATTGGAGCCAATAAAAGAATCACTTTTTCACACCACTGTATGTGTGTGTGTGTATGCATGTATGTATGTATGTATATATGTGTATGTACACTTTAATATACTAAATATTGTCAAATATATATTGTGACAAAATCCATATATAAACACATGCATATATGCATCAATTATATATTGGTATATGGTTTTATATATATACCCGAACCACATATGGTTGTCAAGCACATGTTTTTAACTTGTATAACGTGATTATTACATTGTATAAATTGCTCTTTGTATTTTTGTTAAATGTAATATCTTTATTTGGGGGTAGGATTTAATGTTTTTGACTAGTTTTATAAGATTTGATTAAGAAAGTATCTTAATTAATCTCAAACTATAGCATAGCTCGTTTTGTGCAACCTAATGAGATATGTCACATATTATGTGATAAACTGCTATTACAGAACAAGTGACTTGTCCAGTGTGATACTATCTCAAGCTAAAACAAAACAAAGGATTTATTCACCATTTCCCATTGTGTTTGTGTCACTTCACCCAGCAGTCCCATCGTCCACAAGGCCTTTCACTGCGGCTCCCGTTGAACCCCTCGGGTAAATGACGGACATGTTAATTGCAGTCCTCCAATCAGCTTTGAGGAACAGCAAATCCATCTGCACTGTTGGCCTTTCATTCCCCAAAGACTTCCTGTGACCTCATGACATCTTCACTGTCATTTGCAGTTGATTATAAAGCAGTCCTGGTCCTGGATGCTAATTGGCTAATACAGCATTACTGTTGTGCCAAAACACATATGCATACATTTATTTATACTTATCTATCTATCTATATGTTTAACATACCATATGTAAACTACATGTAAATTAGTAGAATAAGATTTATAAATGCAATTTATTTTTACAAATACCATCATGATGAATACATACTTAAAATGTATTACTTAAAGAAAAAATTAAACTATATTTATAAAAGTATAGGAATAATTGTATAATATAAATATACTATATATAATATACTATATATAATATATTTTTACTTATACACACACACACTTAAATTAAAATATGTATGTATACATTTCTGAAATCATTATTAATAACACCAGCATGGTGCCAGGGCCTTTAAGGGTTATATTTTTAACATGTTTATCCAGTTCCAAGCTAAGATTGAGTAATTGTGTGAAGCTTTTGAAGTCTTTGGAGACTGCACGCACCACAGCTGTTGGTCGTTTTCCCATGATGTTCCTGTGATGGGAGCACATGTGGTGAATCAGTGACGTGTGAACTAACAGTGGCCTGTTCTGATGTCATAACCCCAGATCGTGTTTGTCTCAGGGCCATGTGATGGACAACAGGCCAGAGCCCTCAGCTGCGAGCGTGTGTGTGTGTGTGAGGCGGCGTGACAAGGATTGGGTACAAATATAGCAGAGCTCTTTTGATAATGAAAAGATGTACGTGAGCGTTTTTGTCCCTTGAGAGCAGACGCTCCCCAGAGATGGGCCGCACATTATGAAAGGCATCATCCTCTTGTAGTTTGGCAGGCTGTTTGTGGAGGCCACATCAAAAACTCGGCCAAGTTCAACGTTTCAGTCATGACACAGAATTCCTTTCGCTTGCTCGATTTTCCTGTCTGAGCTTCAAACATGCTGAACAAACCACTGACTGAGCACAAACCAAGACAGGGGGGGGGATCTTTCAAAAATGATTCTTTGTACCTTGGAATGCATGTCTGTCGGTGTATTTAGTACAAATACACACTACTGTTTGAAAGTTTGAGAGTTGTTATTTAAGAAATGCTTATAATCCGCACGGATGCATTACATTGATCAAAAGTGACTTTTCATTTGAACTATTCAGCATTTGAATCTAGGAAAAAATGCGTGATGTTTTCTGTAAAAAATCTGAAGGATCATGGAGTAATAATGCTGAAAATTCATCTATGAATAAACTTTTAACATTTACCTTTCAAATATATTCAAATAAAAAAACTGGATAATTGTGATCATAATGTTTGGAATATTTTTTATGAATGCAGAAGAGAGGTAATCTGACTCCTCTCTAGTTACACTTGTAAACACATGTATACGGCTACATAATGCATGTGGACACGTGTTAAATGTGTTAAACACTTTTTTCCAACCTGCTGTAATATTGAAAATGAATGTGCATTTAGATTTACATTCAGCATAAAGTAAATGCTCTGTCCTCACTGAGAGCAAAAAATGACTTTTTTTGCTAAACAGCATGAGACAAAAATAGTGACCGGCAAATTGTCTTGCCACAACAAAAACTCAGACTAACGTGATTAAATTTATCACTTTTACAAAAGGGTTTAAGGGTGTGTGCTTTCAAACAATATCTGATAATATGATATGCTGTACAAACAAGCTAATAATACTGCTAGCTGGTGACTTTAATAAAACGTGGCTAAAATATTGTTTTGGACTGAATAGCCTCGCTTCAATAAAATCCTAACGTAATATTTTGCGAGCAGGGCAGCGGGTTCACGCAGGCCGAGTTGGCGAAGAGTCAAGCTCTAATATCATCAAAACTGCAAGTGGTTGTTCTATCGCTCCCGTCAAACGTCCAGAAAATATTCGAGCTGTCGTCTCTCGCTGGGGCCGGACCGTGCTGTGTGTAGACCACACTCACCACACGGGACACTGCCCGCCAAACATGCCTCTCATTACGGACGGGGAGCGTCACTCCGCTCCCATCTATGGCCATGCGTATCCAACAGATTCTTTGCATTATTAACACGGGCAGAAAAGAGCAAGTGACGACAATGAAAAGGGTGTAATTTGCAGTGCCGTGTGGGTTTATGAAATCAAACACAGGGGACCGCAAAGTTATAGAGAAACTTTGGTCTCTGAGAAGGTTCCTGTCGGTTGTTACACGCTCATGCTCCCTCGCTGCGTCCGAGGTCACGGTTTACAGCTCTCGCGTCCTATGGGAAGGTGTTGGGTAGATGTGGAGCAGGCAGCAGTGAAAACAAAAGCAGCGTTTGCACTCACAGCTGAGTTCAGCACAGCGCTGCACCAAACTGATGACTCCCAGATGTTTAATAAAGCCCGACTCTCTTTCTGTGCACACACACATTTTCTGGACTGCACTGATTTCTGTAAAAAGCAGGCATCACAAACCCATCCACAGATGCTGTTTTCATTTTAAAACCCATTTACCTTAATAAATGGGGCATATGTACTGTAATCTGTTTACGTCTCTACTTAGTTTTGCCCCGATGTTTTATCATTTCTCACAGTTAACGTTTCACCTCATGTTTCCATACGAAATGCTGCTTGACTGTGGGAACAGGACCTTTGCATGTGTTATGTCTCTCTACCTCTCGCCGTCTCCGTCTCTCTCACTCTCAGTCGGTCTCAAAAAGTCAAAGAGAAGTTGAGAAGTTTGCAGACTTCGAAACTCAGACATGCTGTGACTTGGTAAAACTTTTTTTGTGATTGTGAATTCATTCTTTCGGAAGTATGGAGAAATCTCACAAAACCATGTCATGGAAAATATAAGAAACCTCATTATCCATAACAAAATTAAAACTTATTTTTATTTATTTATTTGCCTTGACATTTTTACAACATATTCATGTTACCGTTCCATCCTTTTTTCATAGTTTTTTTTCTAGTTTTTTTTTAATAGATACTTGACAAGATGTAAAAAGTAGTATTTTACTGTATTAATACTATACTAATTTAAAATGTTAATAAATACTGCAGTAAAAAAAAACATTGCATTACGGTAATGAGAATTTTTTGGAAAATGTGCTAAAATGAATATAACAATATTAAACAAACTCCCGCAGGCATGCAAAATATTATCATGTTATTTATAATAATACAAAAAAATATATATTATTTCTTTAAAATAAATACATTTTAAAAATGTACTTATTAATGTATTAATGTGTTAATGTCAAGCCCTGATCACGCTATTCAAATAATTAAAAAATTTAAATTCATCACTCCAGAAGCTAAAGGGATTTTTTAAGCCCTATGTTATGCAAACCAAAACGGTTTTAGTTTTTAGTAAAACTGGTTCATTTTTCACAAAACAATATCTCAATCCCACATTGTAATGTTGCTCCATTAAACCAAGAATTTGGGCTCCAGAGGGCTGGACAGACACTGGACATTGTTCCAGGCCTTTCTGTTTTCTTAATTTTTTTTTAGCGGTCATAACAAGTGGAAGGTTTAGTTACCAGCAGCTTGTAAACCAGCTCCTGTGTGGAATGTTTATCAGTTTGTTTCCACTGGATTATCCAGGAATGATTTGCAGTGGGCCGCGGCGTTCTCGCTAATAAAACAAGGAGGGAGACTTTCAGTCTAATTGCCTTTATTTCACTCATGCTGGTGTCTGGTTAGTGTGGCTTCCACTCCTGGCCTTCATTGCGTTCACAGATCTAACTGTGTGAGTCAGGCGTCTTGTGTTTTCATGCTTCTGCCAAATGTGTGTTTAGAAGAGACGACAAACCTATCTCTACACTATCTTGGGAATTTTCTAAAAACGTCCAGAATCTCTCCGTGGCACAAATCCAGCGAGACGACACACTTCCCAGTAACCCGTCTGTTTTGGCCGCTTTCATATTGTCCTACACTCGTTCTACCATGGATTTGGCTTGGGAAGAGTTTCTCTCGTTTCCATTTTTCCCCAGTTACTCATTTTTTACTCCAAACATTTGATTTTTATTTGATGTATACGTGTTCTTTACCCTGTTGGACTTGGATTGGAAGATTGCCGGATAATGAAATTGCCCAAACCGCATGCACACACACGCTTACATGCTGAACTGCGTCCATTACTACGAAAAGAAAAAAAAAGACTCCAAAAAACCCTGTTCACAAAGGCACTTTTGTGTTGGCGATCTGTTAAAGGTTTTCTTACCCAAAAGAAAGCAGAACACCTGCCCGTTGAAGACGACCACACAGGCGAGACGGAACAGTTTGTCCAAATTAAACCCGTTTCTTTGAATTGTAAAGGTTTAGTTTCTCCCACTCTTACAAATGACACGAAACATGTTTGAGCATTTGTTGGAAAGTATTAGTATATTTTAATTAGTGATACTTTCTAAAGATCCTAAAATCATATACTTTTGATTAAAAAGAGGTGGAAACAATCCATAAGACTTTAAAGGCACCCATATAAATAACCAAGAATATAATGAGAATGCAA
Organism: Rhodeus uyekii; assembly: GCA_037043235.1. Taxonomy (NCBI): domain Eukaryota; kingdom Metazoa; phylum Chordata; class Actinopteri; order Cypriniformes; family Acheilognathidae; genus Rhodeus; species Rhodeus uyekii. Next base: position 185,285 of record JAWRVZ010000042.1, on the reverse strand, counting down.
TAGAAAAATGTGAAACAAATTTGCATAATGCCCACCTATGGTTTTTATTGGCTGCCCGTGAATAACGTCTACTTTGGTTTGTAATGTCAACATGTTGAGAAGAAACTCGGCGCTGCGAAAGCAAATACAATTTGCTTGTGCTTTTAAAGGATGAGGACTATCTGACCAATCAGAGCAGAGTAGACCAATCACAACAGACTGGATCATCTGACCAATCAGAGCAGAGTAGACCAATCACAACAGACTGGATCATCCGACCAATCAGAGCAGAGTAGACCAATCACAACAGACTGGATCATCCGACCAATCAGATCAGAGCAGACCAATCACAACAGACTGGATCATCCGACCAATCAGAGCAGAGTAGACCAATCACAAGAGACTGGATCATCTGACCAATCAGAGCAGAGCAGACCAATCACAACAGACTTGATCATCCGACCAATCAGAGCAGAGTAGACCAATCACAAGAGACTGGATCATCTGACCAATCAGAGCAGAGTAGACCGATCACAACAGACTTGATCATCCGACCAATCAGAGCAGAGTTGACCAATCACAACAGACTGGATCATCCGACCAATCAGATCAGAGAAGACCAATCACAACAGACTGGATCATCCGACCAATCAGAGCAGAGCAGACCAATCACAACAGACTGGATCATCCGACCAATCAGAGCAGGGTAAGCTCACGACAAGAAGGGTTTAGAAAGACTGACTCTTCAAACAAACTGTTTTCAGAATCTTTGAGAAATTAGGTGATGCTGCTATTAATATTATGAGAAAAATGATGCATCTTGGATGCATGCAAACCTGTTGTAGACCTGCAAAACAACATAAGGAACCTTTAAAATAGCATAAAAGTGGCACATTAACACTGTTATTGAACTGGATTGAATCAACAATTAACAGACTTGAGCTGAATAATGACACTGTTGTCTTTTAGAGTCGCTTTACAGCTGAAATTGGATTCGAGCTGTAGGTAGTATGTTTTTTGGTCGTAGATTTTGTTTCCAACTGTTACCTCCAAATATCCTGTGTTCTGTCTCTCTCTTTCTGTGCCCCTCTTTCTCCTTTCTTTACCTCCAGCCTATTTGAAATAATGACAGAGAGAATTACACTGTAAAAATACAGGCTCTGCTCCCAGGAGCAAAAAAGAAAATTGCTGGTTCAAAAGAGTCAAGTCAGCAAAGCAGGAAAGAGGCAGATGGAGATGAAGAAATGATTGGTTGGAATAAAAGTGCCCCCATCAGAGCTCGACCCGGATAATGGATGATTTCACCTCCGGGCGGGCAGGTGACAAAGAGAGTGAATTATTCTAAATATCCTGTAATCCGGCTCGGGTCATCAGAACACGTGCGGCGGCGTGTGTCTGCGTACAGATTTGACTGATGGCTGCTCTCTCTGATCAAACCCTCCTGGGATATTAAACTTTCAGCACGTCTCTCAAGCTCACTTTATCTTGTGTAAAGGTTGACATAACTGTGAGTGTCAGGGAACGTCAGCCTTCGTCTTTCTGGACACAAGTCTCTTTTCCTTCTGCTAAAGAGAGGCGGTTTCCTTCTTGTCGTTTTATTGGTTTTATTTGACAAAAATATTACTACTGTAATTATTTAAGACATTGATTGCTACATACTGTACACTGTGCTGCATACCTAAAAATATATACGGTTTTGCTTACATCATCCAGTTATTCCAATCATTGGACTACATTCATTATAAATCAGGTTGCTCCTGGAAGAGGCTTTTACATTTACATTCATGCATTTGTCAGACGCTTTTATCCAAAGTGACTTGCATTGCATTCAAGAAACACATTGACATTCTAATCAGTTCTTGCTTTCCCTGGGAATCGAACCAATGACCTTGGCATTGCAAGCGCCACATTCTAATGCTTGAGCTACAGGAAAGCATTCAATGATAGTACACCGTTTCAAAGATCCCTGAATCTCTTTTTCAACTTTATCTCTGACTAAATGAGATATTGTGTTTCTATTCTCAGATAAACGTGAGCTGCTCTCTCTCCCTCATTAAATATTTCTGCATGAATTTATGTTTTCCGTGATCTGTTTGAGCTCGTATTGCTTTCATGCTTGGCCAGGGAAGCTGGTGTGGACCGCTGAAAGACAGATGCACCTGAAAGTTAAATATATTCTGCGGCACATTCCAGCACAGAGCATTTAGTCTTTTAGAGTAAAAGTACAGAAAATATGAGCTGCTGCAAATCGTAAAATCCAATTGTAAAATTAGTGGACTGATTGCCTAAAACTTAGTAAAGTTAAATAGTGTGTTGACAAATGTATGGATTACTTTTATGATACACTTTTTGGGGGGTTTCAAAATCTCAGCCTCCCATTCACTCCAATTAAAAAGCTTGGAAGAGCCAGGATGTTTGTAAAATGATTGTTTATATATACAGTAATACCTCGGTTTACGAGTTTAATTCGTTCCAAGAGTGAGCTCGTAACCCAAAATTTCCCCATAAGAATGCAATAAAAATCACTTGATTTGTTCCACACGACCATAAATGCCCATTTTAAATATTTTTTGGGTTTTAACCTATTAATTACAGTTACAATTATACCGCACGGGAGACGCGAACAACCACACGGGAGACGCGAACGAACGACTCGACAACACAAGAGTGGAGAGAAGTGAACTAAATAGACAGATGATATGAGAATCAGGTGTGTCAGTACGTGTATATTTCACTATGTGAACAATAGCAATAACAATTAATTAATGTTAACAACAGGAGGTAAAACCGCTGTAAATCACTTATAAAAGTATCACTGTGGTGAATGATGCAACCAAACCAAGCAACGCTGAGAGAATGAACGAGTTAAGGGGTGATAAAGTGGTTGGAAACGCGTGAAAACGTGTTTGGAAACGCGTTTTATGAGAGGCTCTGTTTAGGATATTTCCAGTAAAAATGTGCACGACGATGCTGAGCCTCAGGACTTTTCCACACAGAAATGCGTGTGGGTGAGGGGAAAAAAATTACTCGCACTCCGATACAATGCTCGTACACCAATTTGCTCGTATACAAAGTCACTCGTAAACCGAGGTATTACTGTGCGTGTGTGTGTGTATGTATGTATATATATATATATATATATATATAAGTTTGGCTGATTGTGGCGAGCAGGGCGGGGTCGAGGGACCGTGAGAGCGTCACGAGAGCCGGTGGCGTGATGGATAATGAGCGACACCTGCGAGCCATCGGTCTCTCGTCTCACGGAGGAGCGGAGGCTTAAAAGGAGGAGCGACGACAGTGAAGACGAGAGAGGACCAGGCCTGGGACTTTATGTTATGTTTTGTGTGGGCGGCGGTCGACCGCGAGGGGCCGCCGCCATTACTTTCGTTTTGAGTTTATGTTTTATTTTTCACCATTAAAGTCTGTTCAATGTCTGCCGGTTCCCGCCTCCTTCCTCCCTGAACATTTAACTCCGTTACACTGGTGCCGAAACCCGGGAGGCCGGAGGGACGCGCTGTCAAAGAGCCCTCGCTGCTGGGAGGACTCGCGGTGCTGCGAAGGTCGGGCAGCGCGAGAGGGTGAAAACCGCGAGCGTCTGTCCGAGGCGGTGGTGCTGGAGCGAGAGAGGATCGACTGGGACGGCGAGCTAGAGACCGCGCTCCTGGGACGAGGTGGGAGGCTGCCGTCTGCGAGGGAGCGGAGGAGTCGTCCCGTTTGCCAGCGCGCCGAAAGCCTGCTGCCGTCCGCCATGCTGGGGAGGAGCAGGAAACGGGGGACTCGCTGCCGGCTGCCCTCGAGAGGAGTCGTCGCCGGCCGCCAGGAGGCGGAGGAGCGCCAAGCCGTCCAGCGATCGGCGTCCGGTGCCACCGCATGGCGCCGCGAGTAAGTCTCTCGGTCAGTCGAGGACCGAGAGTCAGCGTGTCTGGGAACCGGACCAAGATTTTTTTTTTCTTTCTTTTTCCTCTCTCCCCTCTCTCGTCACTGTCGCTCCTCTTGTCTCCGTTTCCTTTTCCCTCGCCTCGTCTGTCCTTACCCCCAGGTACCACGGCCGCCGTGATCGGGCCCCCCCGGAGGAGGGGGGGGGGAGTAGAGCGCAGTCTCGGGAGTACCCCCCGGCCTGCGAAGGGCGTTGGGGGTATGTGGCGAGCAGGGCGGGGTCGAGGGACCGTGAGAGCGTCACGAGAGCCGGTGGCGTGATGGATAATGAGCGACACCTGCGAGCCATCGGTCTCTCGTCTCACGGAGGAGCGGAGGCTTAAAAGGAGGAGCGACGACAGTGAAGACGAGAGAGGACCAGGCCTGGGACTTTATGTTATGTTTTGTGTGGGCGGCGGTCGACCGCGAGGGGCCGCCGCCATTACTTTCGTTTTGAGTTTATGTTTTATTTTTCACCATTAAAGTCTGTTCAATGTCTGCCGGTTCCCGCCTCCTTCCTCCCTGAACATTTAACTCCGTTACACTGATAGAAGAAAGTCATATAGACCTTGGATGGCTTGAGGGTGCGTGAATTATCATCATTTTATATGATATAAAATATCCATTTATTGGATTAACATCCAGTAATGTTTTATCTGCATGTAAGATGTCCTTGAGTGTCTTGTAAGGCGCCCTTAAAAAATATGTATTATTATTATTATTTTAGGATCATTTTTGAGTGAATTGACCCTTCAATTTGGGTTTTCTGAGTTAAAAAAAATGGTATACAGTATTTTGAAAAAAAAAAAAAGATTCCTAGATTCCTAGATTTTTACTATTAAATTTCAATGAATTGTTAAAAAGTGAACTACAACTTAAAGTATAGAAGAAAAAAACAGTAAAACCTTTCAATAAAGTTCCAGTTGTTAAGAGCATTAGTTATCAAGAACTAACAATGAAAAATACTTAATGTTAATTTCAAAATTTGCCAATACAGTATTCAAATCAAAAGATGTACATGTTAGGATTGTAGATAAATTGTGTCTCGTTTGTTAACATTAGTTAATACATTGTTTTTAAAGCATGCATGTATCTTTGCCGCGTTACTAAAAATCAAATTAGTCAGGTTAGTTCACAGTTCATTAACTAATGTTAACAAATAATAATATTAATTAATGTCTTAATAAAGGAAGTTGCCATTGACTAAGATTAGTAAATGCTGTAGAAGTGTTGTTAACTAATGAAACCTTATTGTAAAGTATAAACCTATTATTTAATCAATCTGAGCTAACAGTTAACTTTTTGTATGTTTCTCATGTAGTTAATATTCTGTTAACTACCAGGAGCTTATATGAAAACATTCCAAGAAAATACAAATAAAGCATACGAGCATTATCCGCCATCTTTAATGGAAAGAATATCAATCAGCTTGTTTAATAGAGGAAGGGAAAATACTAGGAATTGTGATCCTGATCTAGTTAAACTCCAACCCACCTGCCCAGCGGCTCAGGCCACGTCCCGTGTCTTTCATTTGCAAATGCACACGGCGCTTATATTTAGCAGGCACCATAAATTATACACACATTCAATCTCATGTATGAGCTGCGTAATAAATAAAGTCCACAGTGGGTTTGTGTTTGCCGATGTGGGATCGGCCATGAGGCGGCTGCTATTTATGATTGGATATTACTACAGAGATTATGATAATGACTGTGTATGAAAAGATTACTCAAGAGCACGTCATCCTTCAAGCACTTCTGAAGCACCGCGGACACAGAGTTCCTGACGGCGACCTCATGATAAGACCGATTTTTCGCTGTGACTCAGGTGAAGGTCGCCACTCTGAAAGCAGATTTCTCAGGAGGCGTTTGACGTACGCTTATGTAATTCCGTGTGAATCGTGTCATTGCTAATGTTTCACGAAATCCGCACAAGAGGGCAAGTGAAGCAGGTTTCGGAGACCTTCATCCCTGTCGTAACCTCTACGTCAAGGTTGAGCCGACTCTCGTGGCCTGAGGGAGCCACAGGTCTCTTTGAACATTATATTGTTAATGAAAATGGAAAACAGATTAGATTCAGTGACTTCAAAGCCAACGAGCATGAGAGTACGAGTCCAACACTCCTAAAACCACTGTTCCACTCCAACTTTGCATGTGCGCCTTCATTAGCCTGTGTGTGTTTGGACCAAAACAACTCGAAATGTGTCTTTTCTTTCCTGAATGCCGTAGAGACATTTCAAATTCTGGCAAATTTATGCTGATGTAATGTTATGCTAATAATGGATGAATCAGGGTTATTATAGTTAACTAAAACTAAAAATGTACTAAAATAACAAATTGAAACTGAATAAAATCTAATTCAAAATATTGATGGAATATTGAAAACTCTACAGTATCTCATTGATACTAAAATAACACTATATTAAACCTATATTCTAATTCTGTTGTCAAATTAATTAGAAATCAATTACTTTAAATACTAAAAAGCATCATAATCTGCTATATTTTACATTTAAAGAGTTTTTAAAAAATGGTTATTTTGAACTTAATATTCATCAAATAATCCAGAAAAATATATTCATGGTTTCCACAAAAATATGAAGCAGCACGACTGTTTTCAGCATTGAAAATAATAAGAAATCATCATATCAGAATGATTTACGAAGGATCATGTGACACTGAAGACTGGAGTAATGATGCTGAAAATACAGATTTAATCACAGGAATAAATTACAATTAAAACAAGTTTTTTAATTGTAATAATATTTCACAAAATCACTGAGTATAAGAGACATTTTAAAAACAAATCTTGACACATGTGGTCAGTATGAAATGTTTTATGAACATGAAAACTCTTCTTTCAGGGAAAATAACAGCATATGGGAATGGAATGACGTGGGAGTGAGTAAATCATGACAGAGGTTTGATTTTTATTCTCTTGCAGAGAGTTCTCTTGTCATCATTGTCTTAATCATCGCGTCCTTTGGGTGGAAAACATGAGCAATGTTACCGTGACCCTCAGTGAAATCCGAGTGACTGTTTGCTTTTCTCTCCTCTGATGTTGTGCTATTCATCTTTTATTTCAGGGTGTAGATGTGCAAAACGCGCTCGGTCTTCTCAGACGCTCGTTGCGCCCGAGGCGTTTCACTCACAGCTGTGAAGTCCACGTCCCCGACGTGTCAGATCACAGGGCCACTCGCAACGCTAAAAGAGCCCATCTCCCACAAGAGTTCAGTGCTACAGATTACCTCCTCAAGTGAGGACGCTTTCATGTCCGACATGAAGAAGTTCATCACTGTACTAGTGCTTTTAATGAGCCTGGGAATGAAAGCGCTTTTTAAACTTGTGCATTTTTTTGTTTTAGTGCCGGCTGGTTAATCATTCCATGATGCAACCTCTGAAGGAGTTTTCATTAACTCTTGTGATCATTACGAAACTTCTCTGGACAAAACTGTCCCTCACTTTTGGATTGGAGTCATCATGGCACTTCACGTTTCGCACATGTGATGCTCACGTGGGCAGGATGAGTCTGAACTTTCATGCGTCATTCCTGTTACGCGGTACCTTTTGAACTTAAATATAGCACAAAACATCACAGAGTTTATCAAAGCCATTGCTGACTCTCACGATGTTTGAGTAGTTGTTTTCCCACCAAAATGATGTCATTTCCTGGAGGAGGAGGAGGATGATGTCACTATGGAAGTAATTTTTGTTAAGGGGAACAATATTCTAAACAAAGCATGTTTGACATTAAAGTCCCACTGAAGAGTTTTGAAATGAGCAGCACTGTTTAATGTTTTGTAATTTCCACTGAAACAGGATGTGAGGGCGGGGCATATCTATAAGCCCCTCCCCTTTTATAAAATAACCAATAGTTTTGAGTTCATATCACAGCTCAGAGCTCGATGAAGCCACAGTTTCCTCCTGATCTCTAGCCATTTTTCCTCTATTCTACTCCATATCTCTTTAAAACACATGATTCTGTGCAGAACTCAAACGAGTCAATGAGTCGTGTTTCTCGCTCTGGTTTTTTCGTGTCTCTGGATCTGCGGTGCTTCACTGACACTAACGTCAAACCAGACTTCGTTCCCCCAATGAAAGATATTCACACTGAATGTGTGAACGAGTGACGGATTTCAGCCGCAGCTTCAGCGTCTGTTTATAATGAAGGGGGCGGGGCTTCAGATTCTAGAGCGCGTTTGATTGGACAGAAAATCTGATGAGAAGCTGGAGAGCAGAGTGATGTCATCACTGATTGCTGGAAGTGAGAGAATGCAGGTCTTAAATGCTTGTATCTTTTGCCATATTTTTGGAGCAGCTAGCTTAAAGATAACAGTACGACTAACATATTCATACTATAAGACAGAACAAGTCATAGACAGTTAACAAGGTAATAATAAGAACTGAATAGAATTCGGTGGCTGTAATGATGGACACACTAAAGATAAATAAGGATAAATCCTAGCTGGGTTTCTTTTTATATGTCCTTCAGCTCGTTCTGATCTGTAACGTTCTGTGGTTCTCAGGTGGAGGTTTTGCTGGTTTCTCAAGATTACAAAGAACTAATCCCCCCCCCCCTCCTTCTCCTCCTCCTCCTCCTCACCCCTTCCTGTACGAGTTAAGTTTGATTTACATCTGCACATGGCGTAACATTACAGTTACTGTGCTCCCCAAGGACACAATTGTACACTTCATCAGTACGTCTGGCAGCCGCACAGAGACTAACCCTGTTTGAACTGTGTGTTTACTACATTTAGCACAATCAGTCCTGGCTAATTCAGCTCTCTGCCTGCGTCACTGCAAACCCTCTAATGGTGTGAAGCGCTACTGTATGTGTGCGCAGTGCAGGTGACCGGGCCAAGCGCTCTGTTTATCTGTCTCATCAGTTCATTCTTTCTCATTTAGCTCTCTATGCCCCTCTTTTATACACTTCCCTTTTGCATCAATATCATCTTCATCTCTCTCTCTCTCGCTCTCTCTCTGTCTGTCTCTGTCTCTCTGTCTCTCTCTCTCTCTGTGCCTCTCACCTTCTCTCAGAAAGATTTAAGGGCAGCACACAAAGAGCAAGAACAGACATTAAACTGGCGAATCTCATCAAACCTGTCAAATATAAAGGTCGTATTTTTTATCCATTAAATGTAATAGTAAAAAAAAATGAAATCATAAAATGTCATATATATATTTATTTTTTATGAACTAAATTAAAGCTTAAAATAAAAAACACACAAATTCAAAATATAGATAAATACTATGATACTATTAAAATAATAGTGTTTTTACATTACTTCACAAGTTATATATATATATATATATAAAATATGAAATTATGATTTAGTCATTTGTTACCATCATAAATATGATAAAATGCTCCTATAATAATTATCATACAGTACAGTCATTTTAGTGTTAATATACTATTATAGCATTTATTCATTTTTAATTTCCTTTTATTTAAATGTTTTCCGTTTTGTTTTAATTCTGAATTAAATTTGTATTTGAATGATAGTTTTAGCAATTTTTATGTGCTTTCGCCCGTTTTTTTATTAAGCTTTTTATATTTCTATTAAGCTTTTTTTCAGTGTTAGTACACATTTATTTCAGGCAACATTTCATAATATTATCTACGTTTATTTTCATAATTTTATTTCAGCTTAATGGCTATGATTGTAATGATTGTATGATTGTAAGTTTTAATCAACAATAACAACACTAATTATTCTAAAAAAAAAAAACTAAAAAAAAACCTCAGAAGTAAAATATCTGTACTATATATGAGATGTGTGTGCATAATTAAAAATTTTTACCTGCATTATGGTAATGCCGGTTTGGAGCAGATATTTGCTTGAAGGTCATATAATGTCGGCAGAATATGCCATGGATTTGCAGTGTATGCAAATAATGTATTCTTATTTACTTCCTTTGATTCTGGGTGAACTATAACCAAATAAAAGCCAGTCATGTACCTTGATTTTACTTCATGGTCTGTCCAGTCTCATATGTTCAAATACTGTACAGGAATATTCAGTGGTGGGGTGGAATGAGGACAGGCCTGTCACTAACGGTAAGATCCGCTCCATCGTCGGGTCGTCGGGAACATGCTGCCTTTCAATACGCATGAGCGTCAGGGAGAGGCGTTTAGTGTTGTGTGTCTGTCTGGCCCTGGGGAAGCGCTGACCTCACACGAGCTGCTGAGCAACGCTTTTCACTTCTGCTCAGCGACACGGCCTCATGTCTGTGCCGTATCCGTCTGCCTGGCATGAAGATTTAGGGTTTCTGAAAGTTACAGGCTCCAAGGATGTTCCTGTTTTTGATATTTTATGACCCTATTGTAAACATCTGTCAGTGATATGATGGCTTCTGGCTGATCGGATCTACATACGCAGCCTTTTGTCTGGACTAGTGAACGTCTCGAGCTGAAGCTGTCAGATGTGAGAGCATCTGCGCAGACAGATAGCGAGGGTCAGCGGCGAGAGGGTTTGAAATATGAATGTGATACGTGTATTAACAAGTATGGCCCCAACAGGCCAGTTAACCAAACTTGAGTACAGTTTGTATGAAATGACCAACAAAATCAGAAATGATGTGAGATGAAATTGTTATGCATCACTCAGAGTTCCACCATTTTAACTTGATAATTGGTTTAAATGGAAAATAAATGTTGAATAAATGTTTCAGGTAGTTAGAAGTTATGATTCATGAGGGAGAACAAAAAATTTTTTTAAAGTGCACCACAAGCACAATCATGTTGGAATATTATATTATATTATATTATATTATATTATATTATAATACATTATTTTATATTATATTGAAACAATCATGTTGGAATATTATATTATATTATTATATTGAAACAATCATGTTGGAATATTATATTGAAACAATCATGTTGGAATATTATATTATATTATTATATTGAAACAATCATGTTGGAATATTATATTGAAACAATCATGTTGAAATATTATATTGGAACAATCATGTTGAAATATTATATTATTATATTGGAACAATCATGTTGGGAATATTATATTATATTGGAACAATCATGTTGGGAATATTATATTATATTGAAACAATCATGATGAAATATTATTATATTGGAACAATAATATTGAAATATTATATTATTTAGTAATATTTTTAATTGTTACTAGTTTTTATTTTTATATTTCCTGTTATATTGTTTTATTATATATAAATTGTATATTGTTATATTATTCCTGTTATATTTTCCTGTTACATTTATTTTTCTTTTAGTTTAGTAATTGTAGAACTTCAACTTCTAATTTTCATTTGAGTTTTTCTTCTAATATTTATATTGTATTTAGGTTTTTTTAAGTCAGCTAATGTTTGAAGCTTTTTCTAAGAAACATAAATGTAATGAACCAAGAACATTTTCTGTTTAGCTTTTTAAAGTTGGCCATTAATGAATCAATTCATAACTTTTATTTATCTGTGCATTTTTTATTTTATTTAGGGGAAATGTGACGTGTGGAAATGTGAAATGTGACATTTGGGAGGAACGGTTGAGGAGCGGTTTGGCTAAAACTAATCAAAGCAGTATTCCTGCATAAAACCACTGCCCAGTGACAGTGAGATCAAATCATTTTCCTGTAGTATTTTGCTTTTGATCCAGTTACGTCCTCCTCTTATGTGTTCGGTCACCATTTGGAAGCACAGCAACAGTTATTGTTCCCAGAGCGATTCAAGAATTGACTAATTGGCTCAATCAATCAGGTGAGGGCCCATTTATCAGTCAGCGCCATACTGAACAGATTAAAGCGCCTCCAATTTATTGTTTCATTAATTAGCCTCTAAATCATCAGCCTATCATTTGGTTGTCAGAAGCGTTTACGTTGAGCAGAACTCCTCATACGCTCGGCTAATCGTCCCGTGATCATCGTGGGCCTGCGAAGGCACGTAGTCACTAAGCTGTAAATTACAGCGGGCTGAAGACCATTGATGACGTGGGTTTAGGGCTGTTGGTTTTAGAGTGGACGGACAGTGCTGATGATTTTTATGAGGTTGTGTTATAGAACCACACGGCCTCTCTTGAGCTCCATGAGACGGTTAGCTCGTGGGAACAGCAGCACACTCACAGTTTATTGCTGTCATTTATGTGAACTGTATTGTTTGATTGATAAGCTCACCCACAACTTCCCTCTTTAGTGTTTCTCTATTGCATTCCAGCCCTTTCTTCAGCCCTCAGGCATTATTTTACACATTACAGGAAAGTTTAAACCTACAAAGATTTTTCACGTCTCTGCTTTAATAGCAGAGAATCAGCCGGTGCAATACTTGAGAGGTTTCATGCACATTCAAACCAAGAATAAAAAAATTACGTTTACATTTCAATCCCTGTGTTTTGCGTTTGCGCTTTGGCTAGAACTGAACTAGAGCCTTTCGGGAGAAGTGGATGAATTTATGGGGATGTAAATCTGAATTGCAATGGCACCCATCGGCCATTATAAAGCACCTGATATATCATTATAAACCAGGAGCGGTTCTCGCCCAACACTATAATCCCCCACCTGAAGGATCTTATTGCTTAAAAAAAGCTTTAAAAAGCTTATTTTTCACCATGGAATACAAAATCAAAAAGGTAATTGCAATTTTTGTATATCACAATTCAGACTTTTTTCTCGCAGTTGGAAGTTTAAATATCACAATTTGTGCTTTCTTTCTTAGAATTGTGTGATTCTGAAGATATTAAAAAAGGTTTTTTGTCCCTCAGAACTGAAGTTTCTTCATTCTAGCTTGCCGTGTGTGTGTGTGTGTGTGTGTGTGTGTGTGTGTGTGTGTGGTCTTCTGTGTTAATATCTAATACGAAATAACTAATACCTGGAAGGATGTTTATGAACATTTTTGCTGCATTGTCATTGCTGGATTTCCTTTAAAACGGTTAATAAATAGCTGGAATTTGTGACGCTTGAGCTTTACAAATGTGTTTACGGTCTTGTAAAGGCTTGTTAACTTGAGCAATTTGGAGGTAAAGATCGGACACTTCTCCACAGAATCTACTGGTGGTTCATAAACACTTTTTAAAACTGGTTAGAAGTGTTGGAGAGTTCACATATATTATGTCTAAGAACAAACTAGCCAGAGACTAGTGTTGAGACGGATCCAACCCTAAATCACAAGCATATTAAACAGACTCATTCCCTGTTGGGTAAACGAATCCGTGGAAAGCAGCTCATTTCCAATAAACTGCTGTAAACGATTCACTCGTTGAGCTTTCCTTGAAAGATGTAGAAGCAAACGTTGAATTAGCGGCCCACCTGCAGCTTCTGGATTTGCAGTTGTCAGAACAGGTAGTGCATAAATACTGAAAACTTCTCCGGTTAATATGCTTGTTTTGTCCAGACCTGCTCCTTTGTTGATCATAAATGTCTTTGAGACTGATGGCCGCATTCTTCTGTCTTGTTCCCCGGTGGCTTATGGATGTTCTGTGTAAGACACATCAGGTGCTATGCTAACATTTCTTGGCAAGTTGGAAACATCAGACCAGTGAAATTACAATATATGGACTGACCTGTGTAATAATGAAAGAAACTTAAATGTTAGCAAAATGACGCAGACTCGAGATGAAAGCAAGATTAGAGCTTTATTCAGAGTGATTCCAGAGCAAAGGTCTCAACATCAAAAGCTGCTCTGTTTTTCATGAGCACAGGAGATGCTCTGGCAGAGAAATGATCCAATTTATGTTTACAGGGTCAATGATGTAACACTCCTGTTTATACACACACACACACACACACACACACATACATATATAAATACAGGGGCTTTACATTATCTTTATTTGTTAACCAGCCACAGCGGCTACTGGTTTTCCAAAGCCACTCGGACCACATTTTGATATTGATACCTGCTATATAGATATTTTTTATATTATCTTATAATTTAACAGCAGGTTTGTTATTCTGCTGTCACTTTAAGACCTGATGCGTGGATCCATTACACTGTTACACGTGCGTTTTCTTTCTCAACTGTTAACGTTCACTTAAAACAGAACTTTGTGTTTACTTGAATATTCACCAAGATCGGCATTTTGACATTATTTTGTGTGTGTTTGACTGTTTAAGTGCAATAAGCAGCAAAAAAGAACTCAATTTAATACTGAGAGTCAGCTTTATGTGCTTGAACTGTGGGAATGAGTAACACGAGCAATCCTATACTGAAATTCAAGTCTAGTAACAGCAACAATATTCATCCGGAGCAAATGAAATGAGTGAGTGAGTGAATGAATGAAGGTAGGAGGGTTTGTGTGTCATTCGCTGTTGGAGAGATGAGAGAGAGAGAAGAGCAGCTGCTATTGTGTATCTAATCTGAGAAAAGTATCGCTCAATGTATTGAAAAATATATATAGTCTATTATTTTAGATGCCTTTTTAAAAGACTACAATTTAAAATATTATATATCGCTAGCTGGAGTGACTGCTGAAATCCACCCACATTTGACGAGTTGGTGGGTGTTAATATATACCGTATTTTCCTGCATATAACCCGCGGTTATACCCCAGTTTACAAACATTCGTCATGTGAATCATGCGAGCAACATTCGAAATTCGCAATGTGAACTTACACAAAAAAGTTCATAAATCTATGGGTGCGGGTTATGTCAACGATTTTTTTACGCAAAACCCCAAAACCCGCTGGCTATATGAGTGCGGACTATCTGTGTCTGCGGGTTATATGCGGGAAAATCCGGTATATACAGTGGAGTTCACTTATCTCGAGTCACGGTTAACAGGCCAATACTATTATGTCGACGTTTTTAAAGTGGAACCGCCAAACTCCCTATTTGTCTTAACATTTTCGATTCTTTAATGTCGATTCGTTAATTTCGCCGAAATCTAATATCTAGAGCACGAAACAGGGACGAAGTCGCCAGTTCACGTAGTTATTTCGTGACTAATTTCCGTACCTAGTTCACTGCACATGCGCTGAGTTTGCCTTGCACATGGATCGCGGTCCCCTCATCTCAGGGATAACACGCTGTAGCATCTAGCACATTTTTTGTGATTTTGTGAGCAATCTTTGTGTTTGCATTGTTGGAGACTATAATTACAGGTTTGTATCAAGAATCGAAGGTGGTTTTTATTGTGGTGGTTTTACATTTGGCTTTTGTTGTTAGCAAACATACACTGTATTGTGTATATGTACATTTTTTTAGATAAATGCCGATCGCTTCATCAAACAGATCGCGGCAACACTGTTGTGTAAAAAGACACCAAAAACACGAGCATGTACATTCTCATTTAATAACTCACATCATGTACATCAATAAATGTTACTTTTTCGTTCTTGCGAGGGTTGTTGTCTTTGGCAATCTAACAGCTCTCAGCTGGCTGCGCTTCCACTATCACTCTGACAGCTGGCGCTGATAGGCTGTCTGACCTGTCAATCATACAAGAAGACGTGATTGGCTGTGCTGACATGAGGGTGGGCTCTTCTCATCTGATCAACACAACACTTCTTAAAGAGAAAAGCGCAGCGGGAGAGATTGTTTTTCTTTTCTGATTCTGACTTGTGTTTGTTTCCTTATTGTGTGAATTTCGCGCACAAGCACTGTGTACCGAGCCTGAACAGTTATGGATAATTGAAGTAATGCGAGCAACATTTGAAATTTGAAATGTGATCTTACACAAAAAAGTTCATCAATCTATGGGTGTGGGTTATGCCAACGATTTGCGTGCGGATTATCTGCGTCTGCGGTTTATTTTTGGGAAAATATATGTTAATATGTGTAAATATGGGTTATCTCGCGAAACGGTTATCTCAATGCTTTTTTTGCAACCCCCGAGGCCGTCGACATAACCGAACTCCACTGTATATATATTTATTAAAATTTCTTAAGTGTTACACCACTTGACATTCCTGTTTTCTTAGTCATAAAGTCTAAAGTTTTAAATAGCATGAATGTATCAAACATGTGTGAAACCAACATGTATTCAAACGAGACGTTCATCATTGCATCTGAACAGGGAAGGCAGGTTATGTTCACCTGGTAAAGCACCTTACCCTTTTACTGACCTTTCCAGAGAGAAAAATACCTTTGTTTGAGGCCTTCAGGGGTGGGGTTTATCCATCCTAAAGGGCTTTCCATGAATCTCTACAGTCATCTCATTTTGTGAAAAGCCCATCTGACCTCATTGTGTTGTCAGTAAGAGTCTGCGTGTTTAATGTACTGTTTTATTTGTTTGCACTGAAATAAAACTAAGCCCACTGGATTTAAGTAAAAAATAAATACAGCAAAAACAAATACTAGTAAATATTTCATCAGAAAAGGGAAGGAAATACATAGTACGGACCCAATGTGGCTAATCCATTGAGACACAGATGAGATTGTCATGGACGCTAATCAGAGTCTCGGATTCACAATAACGTCTATGAAACTGAATGTACTTATCGTTAAACGATAGCAGTCACTTCTCTAGCCACTCAAACCCCCGGAGGGAGGATTCTGTTTCATATTCAGGGCCTGATTTTTTTTTTTGGAGCCAATAAGACTCATTTAGGGTCTCTGTTGTGTTATTTACTGTAATGGAGCACAGGTTACACGAGCAATGACATCATCTGGCATGAGCACATGCTTATTGGACGAAATAGGCACATTTTCTCCAGTGGTTGATGATAAGCACCAGAGGCACCGATCGGATAGACATTATCTCGACTGCAGTCCTGTGTTCAAAGACGAGCGGTCTTGTCCTCCTCGGCCAACTCTCTAACGGATGAGGTGAGCGACAAATCAGGTCGACCTCTCGTGACCTTCTGTTTGTGAAAATTATAGTTTGCTCCCGATATTTACACAGGTATATTATTGTAGTATTGTATAAAAATATATTATTGTAGTAATTTATATTTTCAATTAGTATTTTTATATTTTAAGTTTTTCTTTAGTATGTGTATATATATATATATATATATATTTGTACAATTATTTCCATTTTAGTTTTTGTTATATTTTATTTAAACGTTTTATTAAATTACTGTATATGCAACTTGTGAAGTAATGTAAAAAAACACTATTATTTACTAATATTTATATTCTATTATAGTATTATTTATATTTTGAATTTGTTTATTTTTATATTTTAAGTTTTACTTTTTATGTATATATATATACATATATATATATATATATATAAATTATATAGAGTAAAAAAAAAATGTGTACTTATTTGTAGTTCTACATAAATCAAAGCAGCATTAAAATTCACTTTGATTTAAACACATTTAACAGTTACACCCTAACAGTTTTTGTACATTTTAATATTTATATTTCATTTGATTTGATTTCGGCTTAATTTAAACGAATGAGTGTGTTGCTTTCTATTGTTTGTGAAATTACTAACAATTTCTTGGTGTAGATACATTTTCACTGTGTAAGTAGATCAGGGAGACCAAAGGAACAGGACTGAAACGAATCAGTACGTGTGGGTGTGATTAAAAACTTTGCGATTTTCACAAGTGCTTTCTGGTTTCGATGGTCAGTGAATGTGTGAGGATGAGACTGGTTATTTGCTAGCATTGCAGAATGGCTTCTTTGCTCTTTCCTGACTGCATTTGTAGCTCACGTCCAAACATCTGTTGGGTTGGTCGTGTAGAAACGAAGCAAACACATACAGAGGGTGAACTTCAGCCCAAACAAAACAGTCTGGATCGGGTTCTGCCCAAATACACAGTTTATGCTCTCAAATGGCCCAGTTCTGCGTGAGATCTCCAGTGCCGTGAGCACAAAACGCCACCGTTTCCGTTTCCCACCAACCATCACACCTGGTTATAAGCTCTTGGTGTTTTTTTCTCTACGCTTATTTTAAAAAGCCCTTTATCATTGGATTCCTGAAGGGTTAGTACACACCGCATTTATCAGGGTTCTGACGCAAGCGCCAGCACTTCTGGAGGAAGGATTGAGGTACTGTTTGGGTGGAGAAAGAGGAATAACACATTTCGCTTGGATTTCCTGGTCGTGCAGATTAGATTGAGGGAAGAGATTGGGATGTCTGGGTTACAGTGAACGAGAGGTTGGCCGGCGCTCAAGGGACGCCACATCACATGTTTAAAAAAGAAAAAAGGACTAAGTGAAGGGGGCCAAGTGCTGCAAGAAAGATTTGCGACAGGAAATGAGCGAGATCTTAGGAAGTCATTTAGCGGTTGCAGAACCTCAGCACAAGCAATTACACCAGCTTTGATAGTCAAATCTCTTCACTAAAAGGTTTGTGGAGGATATGCTGGATTTGTATATTTTCTGTAGAAAATATGTAGCGTTTGTTCATACAAACATGCTGAGGTGATGCCAATGGGTTTCCACGTGGTTACACTTTATTTTAAGGTGACGTTTCGTTGAACTTACTCAAATAACATTACTTAACTACATACTACAGAGTTACAGTTAAAGTTAGGGATTGGTTTAGGGTTAGTTACTTGTAATAATGCATAATTACTGTAGTAACGTGTAAAAATGTTACCTTAGGGCAGTGGTTCTCAAATAGTGGGGCGCGCCGGAGCGATGCCAGGGGGGGTGCGTGTTACCTTGGGGTACATGCTTTTTTTTTGCCAGGGAGTAGGTTTTCTTGCACTGAACAAGAGCAGCAGATATGAAGTTCAGATAACCATCCCCTCATCCTTTGACGTGTACGATCACACCGGTGTTCATGTGTCACGTGATCAGCCACTAAATTCACACGTGTTTTCAAGCGATATCTGGCACTGATCCAAAAAAGGACGCGCTCAGAGCTTGTCATTTATCACAACAATTCAGTGTTTTCAACCACATAAGATTTATTTTAGGTTTCAACAAGTTGAGCCAACAAGTTGGTGACTATTTTGAATAATCTATTATACAACGCTTTTTGTGACTGCGGTATGTCAGGTGACAAGCATGACGCGTTGCCATGGAAACAATAAGGCGAAAGTTCCAAAATGGGGGGAGGGGCGCGCGCGAAATTTGTACCTCTTCCTAGGGGGGCCTGACAGAAAATAATTGAGAAGCACTGCCTTAGTGTTTTTTAAAAATATTTCAGGGATGTAAGCTCACTGATGTCATTTTAAAATATTTTTTTTTAGTTTTATCTAATTTGCAGCCATTTTCTTGTTAAAAAGTTTTTATGAAATAGCATTTATCAAAAAAATGTAATTGTTTTAATTTCATTTTTTAAATGTATTTTATTTAATTTCAGTTTTTTAAGGTTTGTTTTATTTGTTTTCATAAGCTAAAATTGTATTTTATGTTAATTTTATGTTAAATTTTTTCTGAAACGTTTCCTTTTTTTAGTTCAATTTTAAAAACAAGAACATGTTTTTTTTTTTGTTAATTTTGGAAATGTTTGGAAAATGTATTTTTATTTATTTAATAAATTATAATAATTATTTAATTATTATTATTATTATTATTATTTAATTTAATGCATTTTTATTTCAATCTTAAAATTAAGATTAATTGTTTTATTTTAATTATCTTATTCATTTGTTCTTTCTTCAGCTTTCTTATTCATTGTTTTAGTTTCCAGCAACAAAAATAATGCTGCCTCTGACATTTTGGTCTCTACATATTCCTAGTTATGAGATAATTTAATACTGAGCATTAGGGGTTTGTTTAAAATTTGTGATGCTTATATCACCACCATTTTATTGTGTTTGGGCTCTAGCAAAGCAAATTTATGGATGGTTTGTCTGAGTTAACTGCTTGGAAAGATTATCAGGAGTCAACAGGACATAATTTAAGATAATTTGGCATTCATAATTCAAATCTATGACTCACAGATGTATTTCTGAACTGATTGTTTTTTAATCTGTTGATTTATGCCTATTTCTTGGTCATGAGGAAGTGTAATCTAGCAAAATGAATGGGAGTTTGTGAATACACACAGGTTTTAGATATATGAATTTCCTGGAATTCTACCACTATCCAAAGGATGTGATGCAAACATCCAAATAATGTTTCATAACAAGGGTGCCAAGTTGTGGTCAGAATATTTGAGGTGATGGAACCTGCCAAGTTTGTGTGTCGGTTATTGACGTCCAAAACTGTGTAAAACATTGGATTTGAGTCTTGGATATGAATATAAACACGTACTGTCACAATGACACACACACAGAGAGAGAGAGAGAGCGCAGGAAAAAGAAGGAAAACTGGAGGAGATTTTCACCTTTTATTCTCCAGCACTCCTCTGTGGATTGTCACTTAGAACAGGTGGCCAAATCCACTTCCTTATTAAAGCAAGAGAAAAGAACAGGAAATGGGGAATTTTCCACTCCAGCAAGATGCAAACAAGCCCTGAGTCTTCTGGAAACAATTAGGAGGAGCACAGATGCAGCCAGGCATATGATAAAAGAGAAGTCTGGACTTTAGAAGTTCTTCCACCTCTTTCTTTCCTGACAGTGTTAATACGGCAGAGGAGACCATGCAGCGTCTGAGAGGCTTCACCTCCAGGCTGCTGATGCTCTGGCACTCTTCATGCTGGAATTTTTCCCATATTCTCCATTATTGGATCTTGTCTCTTCCCAGTCTGTCAGAAACGCTCTGTTTAGTTCCTGTCTATATGAAGCCCCTCCTTCTGAAAAGCACACTGTACTCTGATTGGTCGGCTGGATTGGTGTGTTGTGATTGGTCAAGCGCTTCCAGTGTGTTTGGGAAATGTCCCGCCCTTTTCAACACCACTAACTAACTCAAGCTCCGCCCCTTTATTCTGTGTATGAATTATTATAATGAGGAATATTGTGAGTGTTTGTTCCCGGAAGAAACTCACGACTCAATGGAGGCGTTTCAGGAGTTCAGAAACACTGATATAGAGAAGAACTGCAGCTTTTTCATGATCAAGCAGCAACACACACACTAAAGAGAGATGAAGATAGAAAAAGCATAATAGAAGTTCTTTAAAAATAAAGGTTCCAAAAGTGGGTTTTCTCAGCGATGCCACTGAAGAGCCACAAAACCTTTAAGTGAACATCTCTTATAATAACCTCTTTGTGTAAAGAGAGATTTTTGCCTGGCAGAAGATTAAACAGGCGTTCAGTGAATAAACTATAGAAACTTTTTGCCACATCTGTTTTGTTTCTTCGTTTTTAGATTGTCTTTAACAGCTCAAGTTGTAGAATCACATTAAAATCAGTCTGTACAGCTAGATTGAAAGTAGGTTAAGACTCAATACATTATGTATGTAACATCATGTGTCACTCTCACCTCTGCTCTGTAAATTGAACATGCAGATGTTATATTTGTTTTGTAGTATAATATAGTGAATGAGTTCAGACAATGAGATGGATCCTTTCTGTTATGACAGCTATTCACTCTCACAGTCTTTTAGTGTCACGCTGACACATCATTATTACAGTAAACAATGTAGATATCCTAGATATTTACCACATTATCTGAACAAACAGAAAAGATTTCATTACATGCATAAAGCCTGGACAGCACAGGCAAAAACTGTTCAAAAGAGGGGTCCGATAAGTATCTAGAGAGCAGAAAATCACAAAATCGTAAGTGTGAACCTAAAAGGAACCTTGTTAGCAAAACAAGTCTTTCTGTATCATATTTGTCCCATTTTTAACGTCTCTAAATGATCAATATGATCAAAACATTGCAGATAAACCCATTGTACTTGCACGTTTGAATGATAGGTTATATTATTTTAAATCAAGTAAAAGGCCTTTAGTGTAATTGTACAAACATCCTCCTTCAGCTCTTGGTTCTCGCCCTGAAATCTTTACTGATTTTTATAAAGCGAGCATAAGAATAACTTTATATATTAAGATTAACACTCATTGGATTGAAGCAGCTTAGGTTTCCTTGATGCATCATTTTTTAGAAAAATCTTAGAATATCAAAAATTATCATCAGGCTTTTGTTTTCATCTCTCAATCATCACTGTATTGCATTGTTTTAAAATTAGAGCTTTGATCATAAAACTAAGCACTTTAAATTTCATCTCACTAAGACCTGATATTGGCAGATATAGAGCGACAGATATGTATTTTATGTTGGTAATCTGTTCTTCTATTATAAAGATCTCATTGATTTACATTACAAGCCATGAGATTTTACTCTTAATTATCAGGATCTGCAGCAAATTGCATATTTTTGCTCGGTTTTTGCATTTGAATAAAAGTGAGATCTCCATATTCTCATTACATCATGTTAAATGAGTCATAACATCCTGATGTATCAAATATATATATATATATATATATATATATATAGGCTCCAAAAATCTTTTCTGACTAGTAGTTCCTGTCAGGCTTTCTAGGGTTAACGCCGTTCTATCTTTTCTGCATATTGTGTTACGTTTCTCTCATTATTGTCCTACATCTCTCAGAATCCTCCATCTCTGTGCATATTTCTGCAGCGTCCACATAATTTGTTTAGGATGTTTTTTTTAGGTTCGTTTCTTCGTTAGCATGCATTAACTGAGAAATTATACCTGCACGAGTGAGGACAGGCGAGACAGTTACTTGGAAGCGGGGTCTCTTTGTGGGAGTTATTTTAGGACCCAGGCAAATTTTATCCTACAGTAATTGTGTTACGGGTATTGTCTTCTGAAGAAAGACTGAGAACAGTAAGTGAGTTTGAAAATCCGGGGTATTAAAATGTGCTCTCGGCGTAGCGTTGCCATCCATCAGCCGGTGGGACACGCACAAACAGTTTGAGCGAGAAACTCCGTAACCTAATTACAGTGAGTCAGCTCATCGTGTCCCTATGAAAACCCAGCGCTCATCAGCTGATGAAAGTCATATTTCAGGATTACGCCGTCGCACAACCTCACAACTATTCAAATGAATTTCACTCAAGGCTTGTCTTGTGTTTCGGAGAAGCTGCACCTATGATACAACATGTGCTTTCATAACTCTGTATGATCATCAAAGACGGTCGCTGCCGCTTGTTTTGCGTCCTTGGAGGCGCTGGGAGCTGTGCCGCTCTTCCCCGCCGCTAATCAAAGCCCGGGCAGATTTTTAGCATACCATCCAGCTTTTGCACAAATAAAATATGTAAGAAGAAAGTTGATTTATTATTCACATCTGTTCTGTTCTGTCACGGCTAAATCTTCAAAAGTGATGTCATTTCAGATGTTCCTTTGTTTTTTTCCCGCTATGTGATCGGAGATGCAGCGATGATGACCAAACGTCAGATGTGTCTTGAGGATATGACGTCATCAGGACTGACTGACTGACTCAGAGTTCAAACATTTCAGCCCCCGATGTAAGAAGTCTGCTTCTCATCGCTGTTACTCATCCTGACAGTACTGAGGCTGGTTTTCTCCCTCATATACTATACCTGTGATGGTTGGATGGACTGATGAAAGTGTGGAGGTAGAAAGCTCTTTTAGACATGCTCATGATGTATTTCATCTCCAAAAGCAAAAGGAAAAAATGGGATGATTCATATTTTAAATGGGGCTTATTTTTTGAGGGTTGTTCATTACACTAAGAGCAAATATCCACGTTGTTGGCAGAGTCTATTTACACTAACTCCGCCCACTGACAGCTGATTGGGCCAGACGAAACAAAATTATGGAAGATTGTTAATAGTAGCAATAGTGTAGGAGTGAAGCGTGTGTCAGGAAAAAGTTTGAATCTGCCTTTTGCTGAACTCGCTTTGCTCCCTTTTCTCTTCACATATCAGATCAAAAAGGCATTTATTGCAAATAAGAAATTGTGTGTTTAATAAAGTGTTTATCGATTAGGTTTAGGAGTAGGTTTATTGTCCCATAGGTGGCATCCATTTAATAATCTTAATAAATATAATCATTTAAACACTGTTATTATTGCATACACTGAGGTGCAAATAGTATCTGCCACTATTTAAAAGTATAAATAGCATCTAACTACTATTTACTCTAATTGCAAAGAAAATACTGCTATTTTTACTGTGTAAATAGAATCTATCGCTATTTTCTTTTTATGTAAATGTTATATAATTTGCTATTTTCATTTAGAATAAATAGCCACTGCCTTCATTCATTCATTCATTCATTCATATTTATAAAAAAAAAAATTATTTAGCAATTACGCGAAACCATTCAACATTAAGTTTATGACCATTTTTTATAAATCATAGTTGTATTTGTTGTATTACCTTCATTATTTAAATTGCAAATATTATATATATATATATATATATATATAATTTTTTATTATTATTATATTAAATTAACTACCATATTGTATACACTATGCTTGTTTTTGTTGAGCTACTCTAAGGAAAATAATATTATTTACATATTTAATATAAATGTAACTAACAATAGTTTTATGCAGTAAAACATTGTTTTATAGTAATGAGAAAATAACTTTTGGGTTTAATTAGAAAAGCTTGTCAAGATGTACTTAATCATAATCTTAAACATGATAGATGAAGTTTACATTTATTAAACTACCATATTTCTCCCTGTATGCGTCATGGTTTGAGTTTGAGTCCGTGCAGTTATTCAGCCGAGGCATGAATGCAAGAGAGACTGTCCAAAAATTTAATAGAGGACGTGAAATCATGAGATTGATTCCAAGCATTGTTAATCTTTCCATCAATGTGGAAATTTCCCACAATTCCCTCATGCTGCAGTGGTGGATACAGTAGCTAACGCTGCAGATTGTGTTCCCATCCCACACTCCGAAGGAGGCGTGGCTTCACAGTGCGCCGCCTCTGATTGGTGGATGATGGATTGACGCTCATAAAAAAAAGAGGAAGGTACTCGCACTGCGCCTTTTTGACGCATTCCTGGTGTTTATGAAAACATGTCTGTGAGGTGGGGGAAAAACCTGAAAGTCCACAGTCATCTCTCGGGCCCCGGGCCCCTCACTTCCCCCAGGGCTCGGCGTGAAAGCAGACTTTTGTGCTCCGGTCCCCATTCCTTCTGCTGAGGTGGACTTCCACTGTTTTTCCTGGCAGCCCCTGAACAAACACGCACCAAATTACGTCGCAAGCAAGCCCCCTGTGTCAAACACATGACAAATAGTTTCATTTGGCATTATTGGGGAAAGTCAAGGAAGTTAACAAGCTTCGCAGAGACTGAAACGGGGGAAGTGTTTTAAGAAGTTACAGGGTGAGGAAGATGCGGGGATCCAATGGAGGCAAAAATAATAAAATAAAATTATAAAGAATGTTTTTAACTTGTTTCATTTATCTAAAAATAAAGACTGTTAAATTAGAAAATCAACCCTAACCCTAACTTTAATACTAACTTTTAAGTTTAACTGGAAACGTAAAATGTAAAGCTTGTAAAAGATAGATAGATAGATAGATAAGATAGATAGATAGATAGATAGATAGATAGATAGATAGATAGATAGATAGATAGATAGATAGATAGATAGATAGATAGATAGAACGATTGATAGAAAGAACAATTGATAGAATGATAGAACGATAGATAGATTGAATGAATGAATGAATGAACGATAGATAGATAGATAGATAGATAGATAGATAGATAGATAGATAGATAGATAGAAAGAACGATTGATAGATAGATAGATAGATAGATAGATAGATAGATAGATAGATAGATAGATAGATAGAAAGAACAATTGATAGAATGATAGAACGATAGATAGATTGAATGAATGAATGAATGAATGAATGAATGAATGAATGAACGATAGATAGATAGATAGATAGATAGATAGATAGATAGATAGATGTATATATTCAGTTTCTAAAGAGATAAGTAGCATTAATATTTGCATCAATTATTGTCTTATTTGAACATGTCATGTTTTCACACACAAGAATGAGTTCTGTGCTCCGGTTCTCTTGGAGAGACGCATGCCTGTGCTGTTTAAACACATATAGTGATGTCAACTAAAGCGATGCAGCGTGTGTGTGTGGAGAGGGGAGTGTGTTTATGAGTTGCTGGGCTGGTTAAGGAACGGTCCATTTTAATTGAAGCGGTTTTGCTCGCCTGCTTCCAAAAACAGCGCAGCTACACATTCCTGTCGCGAGCTCCGTCCTCAACATCAAAGCCCAACCACCAACCGCACGGGCTATTAGCATACACTCTGAAATCAACCGCTCACCTGCTTCAGCGCCTCAATTGAGGACGTATTCATCCAGCACTTGAGTCGAGTGTATACAGTGCATTGAGCCTGAGTGTTTGCCAATAGCACAGATTCTCTTCCAGCCTCATGAATAATTAATTGATGCACGATGATAAGCTTCATGCTCTTATTTGTCCCCAGTTACACTCGTCTGGTCAGTACACACTTCACACGGTCAGTCTTGCTGCCGGGGTCAAAGGTCACCATGACATGTACTTCATAACCGCTGGTCAGTAATGAGGGTCCCATTAAAAATGCACTATGCATTGACCCTCTATTAAACATTGTTGTGATAATGAATCTCTGTGATTGGGGGGAATTAAAAAGCATGCTCTTGTATTTACAGGAGGCTTTTTGCTTTATTGCCGTTCTAGAGCCGTCTGTTCTTCCAAGGAGTTCAAATATTTGGCCCAGCAGAGAGTCTCTGAGCACGTTTTTGGGTCAAATAAGATCCTTTGTACTAAAACATGTCAAGCTCTGGTCTCTATGCAACAATTAATCTCAACACATTCAGTTTAGCTGTAAGCTCTGACGCTAATGAGGTTCCTGAAATATTGAAGACAGGTTTGAGTATGTTTGCATTTAGATTTCATGAAATTAATTAATCACAGTTAGTTTCGACCTCAGTCCGTCGAGCAGAAATGTATAAAGTCTTTGTGAGAATTTCAGTCTACCCAAAAGTGTGTGTGTGTGTGTGTGTGTGGGGGGGGGGGTTCTTTCTTGCCTGTCTCCTTCCATAATGTGACGCATTTCTGAACAAAAAATGTAGGCTTTTATCCATTTGGATTTGGTTGAGCTGATTTGGTTGGAAGGGAGGGGCTTAATAATAAGAGGCCTTGATGTCAGCGAGCGGGAATGTTTTTTCATGGGGGGAGAAAGTTATTACGTTTTTGCTGAAAGATTATGAAAACAATGGTTGTTGTTCTGTGGGGTTGGCAGGGCATTGCTTAAAGGTTGATAGGGTGCTCTGAAGGGTTACCAAGGTGTAATTAGGGGTTTCTAGATTGTTTTTAAACAGTTGTGGAAGAACTGTGTATTTGTTTAACATGTACTGATAATGTTCACAATAAATCCAGGAACATGTATTTAAACGTACAGTAATACCTCGAGATATGAGCATAATCCGTTCCAGTATCGTTCCAATCCGCTCGTATCTAGAATCATGTTTTCCCATAAGAAATAATAGAAAACAAA
The DNA here is from genome assembly GCA_037043235.1 of Rhodeus uyekii. NCBI lineage: Eukaryota > Metazoa > Chordata > Actinopteri > Cypriniformes > Acheilognathidae > Rhodeus > Rhodeus uyekii. The sequence continues at coordinate 158,161 of JAWRVZ010000042.1, read as the reverse complement.
TTAATTCGTTCCAGATCCGTAACAACGGAAGAAAACATGTTTTGTATTGGTATAGATACACACACACAATTATAGTACATGTAAATAATATAAGGATTCGTGTGATATCGAATAAAATGTGGTTTTAATTATACGTTTTTACAGACAGAATATAGACAGTAGCGGCAGATGCGAAGGAGGGAGGGGGTTGGTATGTCGACACTTGATTCCGTATCGTACCTTACACGAACACTACGTAACTTACGTAAACTGAAATTAACACAAACTTAGCTTACGTATTTTTTGTAACTTTTCTATTTTATATTACTGTTTGTTTGTTTTTTGTTTGTTGACTACCCTCATTTTCACTTGGCACAGACCTTTTAACGAAATACCTATCGAGGGAGATTTGTTTATGTCTCCCTTTAAAAATAAGTAAGGTACGCGTTGTCAAAAAGCGCGGAAGCACGACCAGCAGACGATTTATCAGGGTGTTTCTCTTCAATGCTGAGCTCTTGCAATACCTGCGTATGTTCCATCATCTGTAGATCGATCAACTCCTCAGTCGACAGTTCCTCCTGATGCTCCTGCTGCTAGATCACTCACGCGGCACCGCGCCCATATTTATCGTCAATTTCATTTCCATGGTCATCATGCGTTTCTTCTTCTCACTACCATCCTTACCACTCACTTTCTTAGAGCTCATCGCTGTTATGAAGAATAATGAACAAAATAGAGAGAAAATCAGCTACTCGCGGGCGACACGTACAAGTCAGTGAACACTGAAGTGAATGCGCGTCAGCATCGGCATCAGTACGCATGCTCGTATCTCGAAAATGTTGTCGTATCTAGAAGCAAAAATCTTCCGGAAGGCTTGCTCGTATCTTGGAATAGTTGTAAGTAGAGACGCTCGTATCTCAAGGTATTACTGTATATATATTTCAAGTCGACATTTGGCAGCATTTGCCATCTATGCTTCTGTTTACTCCTGGTATCACAAGAGGATGACTCTAAATTCAGGTGTAAACGCTTTGAGCTTGTCCACTTTCATCCACTTCCAGAGGTTGTTGAAAACTCATTCCACCGGATTGCTTTCATAGTGTAAACGCTCATGTGGTCAAATGCACTCGAACAGCCACTAAAAGACCCTCTACTCTCCACCTACTGACTTAATGCGTTAACATTATGGCATGTGCGCTAGCCAAACAGGATTTAAACTTCATCGGCTGAAGACCCAAGTTTGGTTTTTAAGGTGAAAAACGTACAAATCACAATGTTCTGTCACATTCCTGATTTCTGTCACACTCTTGCAGCTGTCAGAGCAGATGTAAATTGTATGAGCTTATTTCATCCATTACAGTCCAAAAAAAAAAAAGTCCAAAAATGTACCCATAGACCCTCCCCTCGAAGACATCAGGACAGAAGTGGAAGAAGGTGGACAAAAGACGGATTAAAACACAGGAATGTGTCTCCCTCGTCTACTTCTAATCCAGTCAACCAAAACACATTTTAAGCTGTAAACAGGGCCTTTGCGACATCGACTCATCGACATGAATTGCTTGTTTTAGCTGATTGGCAAATAAAACCCGCTGAAGGGAGGTCCATGATGTCAGAGCGTGCAATGTATTTCCTTTTTCAATTGGATATTAAACAAGCATGACTTTTAAAAACAGCATGCTTGACTAACACAATGCATGTTTCAAATTACTTACTGTATGTGAAAAAGCCCGGCCAGTGCGGTGACAGTATCCCACAATTCCATCCCAATGTTCCAGGAGGACGGCTCTCTGCATACAGAACATTCTCCATTCAGATTCAAACCACAGGAGTGTGCCTAGAAAACTGCAAGCAGGGGTGGAGGTGAAATTATGCTTTTATACTCGTCGTCTTGTGCCAAGCCGGGGTTTATGCTAGAGCTGATGTACTAGGAGGGAAAATTGAATCTTCTCCCAGACTTAATCCTCAATCGCTCCACCTGTAATGCATTTTGGACTCACACGTTCGGTTCCCCCACACAGTTTTGTGGATGGCAAGGTATATTTCAGCTTTTTCTATGGCAAGCGCTAAACCCAGAGTGTCTGATTATTTATCACAAGACGGGCGAGATGTTTCAGACAGGCGGTGGAAACAGTTTTCAAATGTTTCGGGACTTGCAAATAGATTCAAGTGTAAACACCTCGATGTCTGGTCAGTGACTGCATACAATTATTCTTTTCTCATGTATAACTTTGGCTCGAGTGTCTCTCCGACAAAACTGAATGTACAAGATCATCGTAAACAGGCTCAAAATAGCCTTAGGCTTTTCAGGTCAATGCATTTGAGAGATCAATCTGGATTCGTTACGCTTAGAAAATGTTCTATATTTGATCATTTTATACTGTAGCACAAAAAGGTAGTGCAAAAACCTGAGGATCGCATCAGCATTCAAAGTGGACTTTGGCAAAGTCTATGTTTTTCATATTTGAACATTAAGAATATTTTGTGTGTTCTTGTGTCTCATACGTTACTTTAGTCTTGGCTTTCTGTATTTTAATCCCAGTTAAGCTCCCTTTTAAACTTCCATGAGCTTTTCCTTTACCATGCTTCCCACTTATTGCATTAACCTATGATGACCTAACATCATAATACGCGATTTAGGCGTTTGTTTTGACAGGGGCGTTTTCGCTCCTTCTCTCGGCTCTTCTGTGTTCCCACTTAGAATCTTTCCCTGCAATTTTCATCCTTATCTTTATTTTGCTGTTCGGGGAACATGACGCAAGGACTTAATATTAGTTGGCCCTCGACTGACCCAAGGACCGAGACCGGAAGAGACTGTTGCCTCTGCTGCTTTCCAAACAAGCACTCCCACATTCCCTGTAGCCGCTCCTCAGCAGGGGGAGGCCGAGAAATGGAGACCGTCACGATGGGATGTGGACATCCATCAGGCTGCCAGTTTCTGCCCTGCCGACAGAAAGATGCTCCGTAGTTCCTGTGCTAGAACCCGGATTTCTCCCTCCTGGGAATTCTGCCCACACTCCCAACTGCCTGTGTGAATGGTAACCAGATTGGGACTGTCAACGTTCATATGATTTTAGTTTGATCTCCCTCATGCAAACGATTCCATGTGAATGTTAACTAGCTATATAAAATATTAGAGGAAAATCAGTCGGCAAGAACTAATGGACAAGAAAACCAAATGATGGTCATATGATTTTTGTTTGATCCCGATCAGTGAAAGGTTTACGAGCAAACTGTTAATGAACTATAAAATTGTACTGTAAACCAAAAATCAGTCAGATTACTGAAGACCAGAAAGTGAGACATAAACATCTGCAAATATGAAATGCTTTCATATTTAGAGATAATAAATGGAGAGAGAAGAACTTTCATATGAATTTTGTTTGATATTGAAGGAATATATAAAACTTTTACTGTAAAAGAAAAATAAGTCAGAAAGAACAAATATCAAAGAAAGAACGCGAAAACTGATATAAAATAAGATAAATGGTTCTTCAAATCTAGAGCTAATAAGTAAAGGTTTTTGTTTTTGTAGAAATGCACAACATTTTAACTAAATCTGATAACAAATTAATGTCAGTCAATAAAACTAAATGTATAGAGGCATGGAAGCCAAAAAGTGTTTGTTTGTTTTTTAATCGCAGGGAATTACGATTATTAGTTAACATTAATGAGTTATATCTACTTTTACTATGAAAGGAAAATCAGTCAAAAAGCAAGAAAATAAATCGCACGTGATCTAAAAATGTGTTTTGCGTGAAGTCAGGCGCAATTTCACCTTTTATGGAGCATGCAGATACAAATAAAATAAAGTTGATCGGTTTAATAAAAGAGTTGGATTGTTTTTTGTTTTTAAGTGTGATGTAGGTGAGTTGTAAAAATGCACATGTGCGCGAGCAGCTGAAATCAATAAATCAGCACTGATGCTCTGAATCGGGTCTGATCGGGATCATCGTCCGGCTCCTGATGCGGAGCGCAGCTCGCGCGCTGTGTTAAGGACCGCCTCGCGGGCGACGGGACACTGGCCAATATGATCCAAAACTCAAGGAAATCTTTCTGCAGCGAGAGTTTCCACGCGCGAAAATGATCCAAGACGAGGGATAATAATCCAGCGAGATACCAGGACACGAGAAAAAGACAAAGAGAGGAAGCGCGAGGGAGGGAGATCACTGATGATGATGATGATGATGATGGTGGTGGCCTAGAAACATCAGGAGTTATTCCTCGTTCTGCTAGGCAATGGGGGATTTCACGCGCTATTCCAAAGAAAAGGGGCTCGCGTTCCTCTCGCGCGCACCCCGGCTTTACTTTTGACTTGTGCTTTCACGCGAGGATGCGTTGAAGGCAACCTCGTGGCCGCTCGAAAGTCACTCACTCACTCGTGAAAAGGAGCAGGGGCTCTGCGCATTAATGCGTGTGTGCGCGAGCGCGTACGCGTGCTCTCCCGTGACCGATGGCACTGGAATCCGTGCGCAACGGCTATGTGCGCACTTGTGTCACTCCCGTGGAGCAGGACTGCTGGCACTCGTGCTTGCGGAGCCGTAGGAGCCTCTCCTCGGCCGTGTGTGTCGCCTCGCTGTCGGTGCTCCTCGCGCTGCTCGCGCATCAGTCCGCGGACTGGGACGCGGAGCGCGCACACGCGCACTCGGGATCTCCGGCGCTGCACTTGGTGACGCTCGTGGAGCTCGTGTGGCAGCTGCTCTCGCCCGTCTTCACGCTCGTGTGTGCCTTCTTCTGGGTGGGTGTGTATCTGCTCCGCTGCGGGGTGCTCATCCGTACGGCCGTGTTCCTGCTCACCGTGTGCCATCTGGGCGAAGCGGCGGCGCAGTCGCTGCTGGATGCGCAGCAGCTGTACTCGTTCACGGCCACCGCGCTGGTGCTGCTCGCCTGCCTGGCCAGCGGGGCGCTCATGGTGGTGCGGCTGGGTCAGGGCATCTCCGTGCTCCTCTTCATCAGCATCATCAGGACCGTGTCGCTGCTGTCGCTGCAGAAGGTGCGCGCCAGTTGGAGACCCTACCTGGCGTACCTGCTCGGGGTGCTGGGGGTCCTGCTGGCGAGGTATGCGGACCGGCTGCTGCCGGAGCAGGGCGCATCACACCGGGAGGGATCGAGGGGAGATATTCCGGTATTTAAGAGGCGCAGGAGGTCCAGCTCCGTAGTCTCGTCAGACATGGCACAGCACGGCCAGTCCAGGAGCAAATCCCACAGGAGGACGTCTCTACCCTGTCTGCAGAGAGATCAGGTACACTTTTTGCTGCTGCTTTTGATCACAAATACAGTAAGGATCCGAATTAGTACAGCCACTTCTTCAGAAGTACTAGGGGCGCGCGCTCATTCACTGTAGCTGCTCGCGAATTAACATCTCATGCTGTTGTTTTTTGATCACAGCGCCAACAATTGCATCAATATTAATCATAATGATGGCTTTTTAAGTCTGCATGTGATTGCTTCTGAAATAGTACATTATGCGTCGTTTTAACAAACCTTATTGTTGCTATTGGACAGAATACAAACATATTCGGTGCTTTAGTGTTTGTTTGGTAAATATAATGATTCATGCACTTAAGGTTGTTGCTGTTGCCTCTTATTATCACATTATGATCAGAAAACATCTATTTTGTTTGTTTTTGTTTTCATCTTTACGTTTTCAGAATATGTTCTGTTGGTTGTGTTTTTCTGAATGTCTTGACACTTGGAGACTTGGAACCCTTTCACTCCAGCATACATTCGTTTTTATATATGACAGCAGAACCTACAGGAAAAGCTCATAGCTAAAGGAGTGCACTTTGACCTCTTGTGCACTATTAGGTGTGTTTGTGATTGTGATTGCAGCTGTGCTCACAAGTGTTATGTTATATTGTTGCCTGTTTGACATAGACAGAAAAATCACAGAAGTAGCTGCACATGGATAACCTGTGCCCTGCATATCCACATTTCTAAAGCATGTAAAAGCTTATTTGATCTGAATGTTTGTGCATATTAGTCGGATTCTTTTGCAACATACACATACACAAACAGAAAACTGGTGATTTGATTGTTCATGGCAAATGTTAAACTACATTTCTTCAGCTATGCAGTATTTTAAAAGAAGTCACATTATTTCTTTACATTTATGATCATCCAAGCATTTTATGTTGAATAAGAAAATAAAAGTTATAAATAAATAATGATTTATATGGATTATTTTATATATAATTATTACATACACATTTATTATATTAGAATGATATTAAATCCTTTTTTTTCTCTCCAAAAAATATAAAAAATTGTTAGGATAAAGCCTACTTACACTAGATGATCAAAATATAATGACAAAATATAAAAACAATTCTTAATGTCTAAATTATTGGTTATTGTTTCCTGTTGAGTTGGAACTAAATTGTTAAGTCAAGTTTGGATGTTTTTTATTGAGAATTACTGTACGCCGTGTGATTTGTTGAATTCTCTATAAATATTAAATTCACACTTGCCCGCATTTTTGTCTTGTTTACTACTTATGAATGTGAACATATGCAGTATGACGAACTGCCATTTAAGGTTTTGCATTAAATCCTTTAGTGAAAATAATTGGATTGATTTTGTTTACGAGTTTAATTGAAAGGTCTCTATGCAGTTAAGCTTTACTCACTGGAACTTTACTTAAGTTGGTCTTTTTGCTGCTTTGGTCTGCAGGTTTTTAATTTGCACCCTCTAGTGGCCGCATTATTAATGTACTGTATTTGGGACCTCTGCAATGGGAACTTCAAAAGGAAGAACAATTATGACGAATATTTGCTTTGACTGTGAAATGGAAAAGAACACAGACCCCTGAGTTCTGTATAACACACACACTCACACACACACCTGGCGCACATGTGTGATGTCTGCAGTGATATTAGTTCCTATAATGGTTTATGTGTTATTGTTTTATCTGTGTGGTCTGCCTGTGTAAACATACCACTGTGTGACCCCTGCACCGTTCACGTCTGCTCTCCCTATAACCCGTGTGTCTTAACAGTCCACACAGAACAGCTCGAGTGCATGCATGAAGACGTCGACCTTCTGAGCTTTAAGTGTGGATCAACACATCTTACAGGGTTTGCAAGTGATCATGTACTGATGATATATAATTTGCATGCTCCTGTCACGCATATTATAGTGCAATACGTTTCTTACAAATGCTCGACTCTGAATAAATCCTATTCTTGAAATGCGTCTGCAGGCAAATGCTAGTTTGTGTGTTCTTGGTTGGTCAATCCAAAGGGACAAACACAGTGAAACATTCAGTGAGTCATTACCGAGCTACACGATCATCGTTCAGAGCAGCTCGCATTTAATGAGTGTTTCTCTATCGCAAAGAACCAAGGTTATGATTCCCAGAGAATGCATGAACGGATCAAATGCAACGTAAGTCATCTTGATAAAAAAACACTTCATTTCAATAGTCCACTTTAGACATTCTACATGTCAACCAACTCTCATTAGAGTATTAGTAGATGGTTAGGGTTAGTACTATTTGACATTTACATGCTAAGTTTCTTCTAGTCAGTAGAATATCTGTTAAAGAGCATTAGAATAATGTGTCTGCAGATATTAAGCAGACGATCTATTAATACTCGAATGACTGCTAGTTGACACGTAGTTGCAAAGTTATTTGTAGTTAGTAGAATGTCTGGATTCAAGGTAGTGTTACTAAAGCCTCTGCCAAATTTGTAAAAAGAAAAGAAGCACATTCATTTATTTAGCTTTATCTTTTATAGATCGAACCCATGAGCAAATGCATTGCAAGCATTCTCTGCTCTTTGAGCTACAGAACTGCCCAGTAAAAAGTATTGCAGTTGAGAACCAAAAGTACTATGCAAACGGTCATTCGCACCGAGCATCAAGTAAATGTTTTATTTCGGGTGGTTGGTCATCGGCTCGTATCACCCTGCTGTCCAGCGAGGTAAACAGGAAGTGAGCTCAGAGTCGCTGTGACCATTATCTGTCGCCCACTCAGCAGAGCACATGCCCTGGGCGCTTTCAGTGTCAGTGACGGACCAAAAATCATTCCCGTTATGAACATCGCCGTGTGAAGTGACTTACGTAACGTTCTTCAAATGGACTGAGATGCTGAATTAGTCTTCCTCCTCCACTCACTTGTCTCTGTTGTGGCCTTTCTATCGACTTGCCTAACTTCATGCATTTAATGATACAGTGGAAACATGCCGTTTCTTTGGTCCTTACAGGTGTAGTATAGTGAAAGCTAGTGCTCAAGATGACTGTAGCCCATTTCAAAGACATTGTGTCTCATGTTGAGTGTTTCTGGGTGGTAAAGTGTACCATACCTCACTGTGTTTAAGCACAGGTCTCCAGAGGACTGTGTTCGTGGAAAACTCCCATTTAATGACATGAGGAGTCGTTTCAACTCAAACACCTCACTGCATGGAGTCTTTAGAAGCCTTTAGCGGGTCACTGAGTTGCGATTAGCCCAGGGCTGCCTGGAAAAGCTGTTCGCCATGAGCAGGAGCCTCTGGGAAGAGCAGAGAGTATTTAAATTCTCTTAAAGGGGAAGCAAGGTTTTTAATGGTAAAATACTTTCTCCTGTCCCAGTTTAGTGTGCACAGATAAGTAAAAAGCAAGGTCAAACGTGTACCAGAACAAACTGAGCTTTTGTTCTTCTGTTGAATTTTTCTTTCAAATCTTTGTTGTTCAATTTCATATTTTTGAAGTTTGTCGTAGCAGGGATTCAGCACATGTCTCGCTAGCAAGTTGGCTACAATCTAGAATGTTTTATAGCAGATTTGCATATGAAAGAGCTCAAGGTTTTTGTCTTAAAGTATGAATTAGCCATTTGTAGGCTGACGTCTGAAGGAATGTAAACACTGGCTCTGTAGCGCTTCATAAACATTGCTCTGTTTGTTTGAATGGCCCGACGCGTCACCCTTAGGCATGTCAGGTGAAGACGTAATTTGCGACCCAGTGAAAAAGAAATTTTGAATATTGAGTGAGGAAAAAATATATGTATAGTGAATGGTGTATAGGGATAGTGAAGAAAAATGGGTTGCAAAATACCATTTTCACAGACATGACATGTTTCCACAGTTATTAACATTGTGCATCTACCTATTTCTTATTTTAATTTAATGAAGAATGCACTTTAAAACTATGTTACTATTTTTCTATTAAACCATTGTATGGTCCCATGAATAATTGTAACCACTCTTCATGAATAACATTTACTTTGACTCTCAAACACTGTAGTTGTAGCTGAAACTGGAAGAGTTTGGTTCATGTTGTTCATGTTGAGAAGACTGTTTTCTGCTGCCAAAGCAAGTTCACATTACACACACTTACAAAGAATGAGATTGATGCGGTAAAACCCCCGCCATCGTTACTGTTCGTATCCGTGAAATCGTTCATATCGTATAAAATGCTGAAGAAGATCTGGAGATGAAATTCAGATATAATAATAATATAGGCATTTCGTATCCGTCACAAACTGTCAGCAGTAGATCAATCACATCAGACTGGACCGACCAATCAGAGCATAGTAGCCTGAATCCTTGATCAAACCGTTCCAGACATTGTGAAAAAAAGAGGTGATACTTCAATTTATATGATGAGAAAAAGTGTTTTTGACCTTGGATGCATGTAACCTAATATAGGAGTTTCCAAAACAAAAGTAGGAACCTGTCAAATAGCATAATAGAAGCACTTAAAGTAGTGTTACAGTGTTGTTTTGACATTAAATAACAGAAATGTGTTTCATATACAATGGCTAAGGGTCTGATGGCATTGTTTTTTTTGTTTTTTTCAATTGAAAAGTCATAGAAATGCTATCATGGATAGTTTCTGTACAGCAAAATACTGTTTATCCAACTGTTAAGACTTCCATTTCTGAAAACCCCGGAAATGTGCAAAAAAATGAAGTGAATGCATTTAAGAAAGTACAAAAGGTCAGTCATGGTGACTTAAAAGAGGAACCATTCGACGCTTTAGTCACATCTCTTCTCCAGATGATTAAATGAACGGTCCTCCCCTGTTGTCGTTCCTCCCCACAAGTAGAAAAACAGTGGCATTTTTAGTGGCCTGAGAAATTTAGATGTTTCTGTTTCTTTTGTGATGGAGGAAAGGATAATGTATTAAATTTCTGGAGGAGAAAAAACGGGTGTAGCTATTTGAGGGATGACGCAAATGGAGATCCATAGAGACCCGGAGTATTTTTCTGTGCCATGGGCCTCCCACCCCTTTTTTTATAACGGGTCCTTTTCCCAGCCTGGTGGAGATATGAGGTTAGTAGGTGGGACTTTTCTGTCTGCCAGGATTGATAATAAACCTCAGCTCAATGAGATCTGAAAAAAGCAGCTCACTTAAATCAGACGATGTGCCCTGAAGGTAATGGTTTCCGGTCTGAAGTGGACCGTGCTCCATTCCTCGCGGTTCTGCCCCTACCTGCAGTAGCCCGGCTCTCCGGGCTGAGAGATTTTTAATCTACACCAGAGCACTCAACACGCTGAGGGTTGTTTTCCTTCCTGCAGGCCCGCGTCTATGGTTCTTCGCTCCCTCTCACTCTAATTGGTCTCGTCTGCGTCGCTGCAGCAGACAGAGGGATCTTTGACGTCGACCGGGGCCGGCGCGCTGTATTTTGCTTGTAAGAGGCCTCGCGTCCAGTCGGACCATGCCAGGCCTGGAATGTGTAGCCTCAGCTGTCTTGCCTGAGCGGGCGGCTGCCAAAAACCTCATCCATTTTAAAAATGCTAGCAGTTTGAGTCTTTCCAAACAACCTAGAAGGAACTTCACAAGCGGGCTTGCTTACAGAGGACCCGCTTCTATCTGAACCAGGTGTGCAGCTGGCGCAAGTGGACGGAGGGAAAAAAACCCAATGACATTAGCTGTTCTACATATGTCAATCCAAATGAAATGCAGAAACCTTGAGCTGCTGCAAAAGCATGTCTTGAGAATAAAGGCTGTTCAAAGGCTTCTGGAAATGTGAAAAGCGTAGATGATTTGGAGACCAAGTCGCTTATATGAGATGCCCAGAAGTGAGGCCACCTCAGGAAGAGATGGTTATGCTTCACTTCTTTATCGACTACTGTGAATTTATATTTTCATTTATTTTGCTGGCGAATATATAATCAAGTCTAAACATAGCAAAAAATGACATTACATTTCTGTGAATCTGCTGAATCAAACTGAAAATTAAATGCTGTTCGAAATCGAGTGAGTGAATTCGGACATTGCATCGTCAAACATGATTTTTATTTATTTTTTATTTAATTATGTACTGTGTTATATTACTGATCATAATAAATAAAAAATATAAATAATTTTATTTTATAGTTATTTTTACCTACTATTTTTGTGTACTAATTAGACATTATAATACAAATTATAATAATAACACTAATTACTAATCCAGTTAACTAATTCAATATTTTACATCAATGGTTCTTCTGATTTAGGAAATCAGACGAAAAAAGATAATACCGAAATATTTGACAGTATAAAGTAAAAATGGCCAAAGGGCTGAAAAGAGATTGATTAATATTAATACTATTCTTTCAGTGAATTGATTAAAAATTCTGATTCAATGATTTGTTTACATCAGCACACAGTTTATGAAAGGTTCACCATATTAAGCTTTTATATAAGTTATTAAGAAATCAAAAATAGCTATTGATGTGTTGCTTTTATTTACTCTGAATTATTTTACTCTGTATAAATATTTTATTTTATTTTAACTGCTGAACAAAGTCTAGCCCCACCCTACATTTTTTCTTGTTCCAAAAGCCATTTTCACTCGTATAAACATCACAATAAAAAAATAGACTAGCACAACTTCTGTTTCATGCCAATGTTCAACAAATAAATGCATATTACATATATTAATGCATAATTAATGCATATTAATGCAATCATTTGGCAATATAAATTGAATTTTAAGTCCTAGTGCACACTCATTAGTGTTCTTTGTTGGTGTGTTTGTCACATATATTTCAGCTCTCCAGCCGATGGACGGCCGCTGCTGAGAAGGGCGCTTGTTATTTTAACCTGGGCTGGCCGAGACCCAGCGCCCCTCTCTCTCTCTCTCTCTCTCCCTACCCATATGAGTGGCCGGCCTCAGACAAGGCCTGTCTTGTTAACTCACTCAGTGGCGTGTTTTAGTTTCGAAAATATGGATGGCAGATGGTGTAGTGATGGGGGAAGTTTCTGAGTTGAGCCAGTCATTGACAAAAACGCCGTCTGTACATCCGTCTGTTTGTCAGACCGCATCTCTCACTCGTTCTTGCGCTAGGGTTTATGTTTTTGAGAGACGGTTTGCTTTTTCTAAGTATATTTGAATTAGGGAAGCATAGTTGCCCTGGACAGTTTATAGAACGTTTGCTCAAAAAGACAAACAAAACGCTGAAAAATTAATCCTGAATATCGATGATTAGATTCATTTTAGTCAAGGCTGTCAATTTAATTTGGTGCATTTAAATGAATTTATTTTATTGCAATATTATGTATTCATGATTTTTATATTTATTCAATGATTTGTTTGAAATATCCTTGATGCTTTTCAAATTAAGTGATCAGTTTAGTTAATTAATCTGTGTATAATTAAATTATTTTAATTAATTATTATTAACAGCTCTAATTTTCTTTTCATGGAAACTGTCACACTGAATTTAACTCAATTATTTTTATAGTGGCTTTACATGCTAATACATATATTTTCTGCTCATGTTTCACAAATATGATCCATCATGTTTTACAGTATTCTATTATATTATATTCGTATTTGTGAGTCTCTGGGAATGCTTCTTGAATCCACCTCATTAATAGTGACTAATATCTTTATCAGTAAGGGTGGGAATCACAATTCTTGAGTTCCCTGTTATCACAGCAAACCCCCCATGCGTCCTGAGGGGACTCCTGACGCAAAAGCCTTTTGTGAGGCTTTGATAACAGCCGGCGCTACTTTTTACCACCAGCTTTTTAGCGGAAACAATGAAACGGCAGCTGGAAGATTTTAACTACAGCCAAGAAACACACAAAGTTGCTTAGTTGACATATTAATGCAGCTTGCACCTTCGCTTCCAATGCCAATCTTGATGGTTCTGTCTGTGTGTGGATGTGTGCGTGTTTTGCCTATCAGATAATTGCATGCACGATTGTGACCGTTACAGCTGGAAGTGTTTTTCGTCCGCTCGTTAGCCGGGTTAAGCGTGTAACTGGCCT
>JAWRVZ010000042.1:120000-140000 GCA_037043235.1 Rhodeus uyekii | reverse complement strand
AATATCTTATGCCATTGGTTCGTAAGGACATGCATCCTAATTTGAGAATGTTTTGTGCTTAAAAGCAAGAATAAAATGCTGAGTAAGTTTTTAAGTAATTATTTTTTACAGTGCAATGTCATTGGTTAAACGTTGATTTTGCGCCGTTTATGTAGTATGAAACATTCTCATAAGACTGAATTTCAACACTCTTTCCAAGTAGTTCATAAATCACTCTGAATCAAAATGATCTGTTAAGAATCCTTATCCAGTAACCACAAACATCTGGAAAGGTCGGGAAAAAGTCACGGAAATTAGTTGTTCAAATGTGGGAACATTGCAAATGGCGTAGTGTTTCACATATAAGTGGTAAACAAAATATAGTTACAAAAAACAAAATCCTGTTTTAAATGATTCATAGTTTTATTGCACTGTAATTAATAAATGAACAGTAAATATGAGATTGAGCAGTTAAAAATAGTAAACAAAAAACAGTATGAGATATTCCATTCAGAACGTTGCAGGAAAAGTAGCTTTCTTTCTTTCTTTGTACTTTCTTGTAATGTTTGTTTTAGCCCTTTCTCTCTAGTAGTTGTGTATAAACGCATACGTTGGAAAATGGATTTCTCTGGAAGTGCTCATCTGTGTCACAGATGAGAGGGTGCAGCGAGTGTATGACGCTGGTTGGAGCCATTAAAGCGATGTAAACACACACACACACACCTCTGAGAGCCCCAGTGGTTCTGTTTGGCAGTGCTGGGATCGTATCATTAGTCGGGCTCTCAGGGTACATAAGGGCCTGTGTTAATGTCAGAATGGGCCGCTGGGCATGATATCCCCATTCACTCTCAGGACTGTCCATTCAGCACTATGCACTTGTTCTTTCTCTCTCTCTCTCTCTCTCTCTCTCTCTCTCTCTCTCTCTCGCTCGCTCTTTTTCTTTCTCCACCACAAAGTCTCTTATTGGATTAGGTTGTTGTGGTAAGGAAGGCATTGGGTGCGTATTTTACTTAGAAACAATTCCCCTTCATTCGAGGAAATTAACTTTTGTGGGTTGTGTGTTGTTCTTGCTGACTCTGATTTTCCCTGTTTTTTATGTATTTTTTTAACTTGAAATGCCATTTGCATCATATGTGATGCATTTCAATGTGAAAAAGGACTATAAAGTAGAATAGCATGTATTGAAAAATCACCATAAACTCACTGCTCTTTAAAAAAAGTCCTAAAAGTCCAGATGCACTGGCCATGTCAATCCAAAATGCCAAAAAAACGTAAAACTTTGCCTAGTTGTGACGTAAATGAGCTCTAAATTACAACTTACAGTATGTACTACAAAAAAAGAAAGGTCACTGCACCAATAAACTTAGCTGACATGTAACATGTGTAAAAACTAAATATTTACAAAAGCCTTTCACCAAGAGTAAAGGTTGGAATAAAGCAGCAGATTGAATTATATCTTGTAAGTCAAAGAAATTGCAGCGTTAGTTACAAAGTCGCTAAGAATGGGCTTTACGTTCTAATTTATGAACAGCTGGTACATCCGTACCTCCAACACTAAAAGGGTAAAAGAAGCAAAGGACACTAAATGCAAGTCTTGAGTTTCTTCCAAGAACAAACACTCATTATAATAATTCTTATGCAGAATAAAGGGGCGGAGCTTGAGTTAGTTTTGAGGTAGAGTTGATGTGTTGAAAGGGACGATACATTTCCCAAACACACTAGAAGCTCTTGCTTAATCAAAACACACTGATCCAGCTGACCAATCAGAGCACAGTGTGCTTTTCAGAAGGAGGGGCTTCATAGAGACAGGAACTAAACAGAGCATTTCTGACAGACTGGGAATAGGCGACAAAAAAAAGCAACAATGTTCTAGTAGAGCCCAAAAACAACACCAAGACATGTAAAATACAATCTTTGGTCCACTTTAAAAGCAGCTTATAGCATTTGCAGACAATGTGCATGCTGCACTTTTGGCACATTTGATGTATTTGAATTCCTTCATATTGAAACATGATTTGTGGGAAGTAGGTTAAAACAGGATTTCGTCTTTCAAATCCCTTCGCCTTAGTGTGTGTGGCACGTCCTGAGTCTCGGCATTTTCATGTTAACGTTTTGTTGTGAATGAATCACGACAGACCTCCATCATTACAGTGCAAATACTTTCTTTTAGTAGATAAAAAAGTGATCTACTTTTGTTTTTATTCAGCATCAGTACATGATATTCTCTGATTATATGGATTCACATGATTGACTTACACCGAATGCTCATGTTCAGACCGGGGCCAAATATGTGACCCCTTGTGAACATAATTCAGTGTTACAAACCCTTTTTTTTCCTCCTTGTGAAAGCACATGCGGAGTACAGATGTGTGTACATTGTCAGAGTGATGGCTACAAGAGCGCCAGTCGCTCAGAACAAGCCTCACGTGGATCGCACTGCAGTTACGTGCAGGTTTGTTTTTCCCATGAGAGCCGCACAGAAGCTGCAATCAAGGAAGTGTACTGTAACGGACAGGGAAACACGCTGCTCACAGCAGCTCCGGCCCAAAACAACACAGAACCTCCATTAACCTCCATAAGGTCCGTCCCACCCGCGGTCTGTGGCTCTGCCCGCCTCGGGTCCTGGAAAGATGCCTGCTTTCTAGCATCGGTCGGATTTGTTCGCTGACATCGGCCAAAAAGTTCTGCTTCGTCTGACTCTAAATACATAACACTGAATGCAAGTTGTGCTAAGAACATGCTGTAATGTCATGGCGAATGTTGGGGCAACCCCAAGCTGTGGTCGGGACCACAAGAAAACATTGATGTTAACCTTGACGTGGCACCAACATGAGATCCGATGATACGGAGTAAGATATAAGCTCCAGCATATCTAGTGTTTGTATGCTGGGGACTGTAACATCAGCCACAGCTGGCTCTCATCATTACTGCGTCTCTGTGCTTGCGTCATCAATCAGAAACTCCCTGCAAAATCATCTGGAACTGAATTTAAAGAGCAACTATTGTGCTTTTTGATTTGACCTTTCCTTCAGTCTGTAATATGGCTGTGTGTGCAGGCAAACAAACTGCAAAGTTACAAAAAAATTTGTCATTTACCAGTAATCTGAATTTTCATTTGTAAAACAGCTTGAGTATCATCACTTTTTTCACATTTAATCCATACACTATGATGTCAAAGCAAAGCTCCAGTTTATATCACTTCGATGCATCACATGCATCTTAAAAAGTCAATATTGTTCCATTGCTGTGTCCAGCCAGCAGCTTCTCCCAGTGATGCAGAGCTTTGTGTGGTTTCTGTACGTCAATCACAGGCCAGAACGCATCTGCTAATACATGCCGTGTACATGAGCTCTGACGCTGACGACGTGATTCAGTCTGACGTTAATGGAAGCGAGAGCCATGTGTGTAACTTAACAGCAGCGTGCCGTTAATGCGGGGAGAAACGCTCCACTTAGCAAACTGGCTGAGAAGAGAGAGAGCAGGAATACAGGAGGAACACATCCAGAAGGCCACAGGAACAGCCAGCCAACAAACACACTATTTTGGCTTTGGCTCATCATGCCGAGCAGATATAGGATAGATTCACTCAAAATTTATTTGCATTCTGTTATGACTTTCTTTGTCCCATTCAAGCTGAATGTTCTGGCTGATCTTTTCTTTGTAATGAAAGTGAGTGTGAAACTCAGGCTCTCAATCTCAAAAAAAAGAAGCAATATAAAGGAAGTCTTAAAGTCAGCATGAAACAGAAGTTTCCTTCTTCTCTATTGCGGTGTATTTCAGAGTGAAACAGCTTCTCGGACAAGAACAAATGTAGGGCGGGGCTTGATTTTGTAAACAGGAAATTGATTGGATGATTGCATGGTTGTGGCTTGCTATTGGTTCGTCATCAGAGAAGAGAAGAGATGTCGCTTCAAAAGGGAGGGGAAGTTCTTTTGAGGCTCAAAAATAATGGTGCACAGGTAAATCATTTATTCCATGAAAATAAGAATTGTTGAATTAAAGGGCCAGTCACACAGCCGATCACGCACGAATCACTCACAAATCACGCACAGATTGGGTTTGTGTGTGCTTGTGCATCGAGAAATTGACCAAAGTATTCCACAAACATTCGACGCACGCCCGACGCATAAATCACTGACGGAGCGCGTCCAAACACGCACGCTTCGCGAATGTTCCACGTACAAGCACTTTCAGAATCCACATTGTCAGTGGAATGAACGTGATACGTGCGCGGTTCGTGCGTGATATGAAGGTGGGGCGTCAGTGGACGGACGTGGATGTGCGCGGTTTCGAACCAGTTCCGACGCATAAGCGCTGACGGCCGACGCGTGTATAGTCACGCATACTCGACGCATAAACTACCCACGGCGACTCATGAATAACGCACACGGAAAAACTGAATTTTTGTTTTTGAACTGTTCAAAACTCAAAATCACGCACAAACCGCCTTCGACGCACATCCACTTACAATCACTGACAGTCCACGTTCGTTCCACCGACAAATTACGCATACAACGCACGCTCTGCGCAGAAACGAAAATCTGTGCGTAATTCTTGCGTGATTCCTGCGTTTTCGCTGTGTGACTGGCCCTTACGTTAGAACCATGTGTGATGAAAAGACTAAAATGTAATTTGTTTTTCGCTGATCATCTTCCCCTCATAAGCTTTGCGCTTTGACATATTCTGATTTCCAGTTTGTTACATGGCATGCAATGCTTAAATACGATTGGTCAGGGTTTTTCAGTGAATAATAACTTGCATTTCCATCTGTTTGTCACACAAATCTATCATATGGTCGTATGAGACGACCTTATTTTGGTATCTTATGGAAAAGGGCTTCTCCTAGAACAATGGTCTGCGGCTGAAGAACATCATGAGGGTGAGTAAATGATGACAACTTTTGTTTCTGGCTGAGATTTAAAACTAAATTACTGAGTCGCAGTGCTCTGATAAATCAGGAACAGTCTGCTTCTAATCTCGTTCAAAAGTTCTTGAGATCTAAAAGCATGAGAAAGTGATTGAAAGATCCTCCCTGTCCCAGTTTCCCCAATTATCTCTTGTCTCATGGCAGATATGAGCCAGAAAAAATGGTGCGTCTTCGTTAGGCACTTAACGCTTCCGTTTGTTTGAAATCTATGGTGCAAGAAGGGAAAGTGTGCGCTGGCATGCTCGTTTGTTTGGTGATTGGACAGAGAGCGGTCAGCCTCAAGCGCTAAACCGACTCTCACACAAGAGGGATTCCTGCTCGTATGGAATTGTGCTCCGGGAAAAGGACAATTATGAGGGGAAAAAATGAACAGAATTCAGACTGAGGTTTAGGAAGAAATAACAAAGACGTTAAGTCTGGGGATGGAGCCTTTCATTCTCTCTCTTTTTGTACTTTAACCAAAACCTTTTGTATTATAATTTATGGTGTTTTTTTTAGCTTTATCATGTTTATGTGATGCATAAATAATCAGAATGAGTGTAATTTGTGATTAATGTACGCTATGCTTGAAAGGGATTTCCAGAAATGCGATTTGAATAGGATTTCAAATAGCTTTGTAATACTCCATCCATTCACACTTGATCAATTTGATCAGATTTAATTAGAAAATGCACAAAAATTTAGACTGACTGAATGAAGCTAAATGAGTAATATTTATGGCATCATTAGCTGATTCCATCCAAAGTTGTAAAACTGGAATATTGCATAGGCCAAAAACATTTGCGAATAAAGCACCTGGGAAATTGGTGCAAAATATATACAATAAAAATGGGAATTGCTGAATTTGCATGGTGAAAAGACTTTTTTTTTTTTCTCTCAAAGATGATTTTCTCAAACACAATAGAGTGCATTACCGCCCCTTTTGTCAGCGCCGCTGGTTCCGGAAGTATTTTTCTATTCGTTTAAAGTCTTTGTTAAAGAGGTATATGCCATGAACCAAACTAATCAGCTACGGTATGAATCATGACATAAAAAACTATGATTTAAAACAAAGAATTTGAAAATACTACGATATAAGACTGTACTTAAAGGTTGTAATGAGGGAAATAATTAAAGTCCCATGAAGCATTGCAAACACCATAATGGACTTAGAAACTATGGAAAAACATAAAACTACTCATTAGAAAATGTTTATTATGTACATAATACATATGTAGTGCTACATGGGAGTGGGCGGAGTTAACCAGATTTTTACATGTTTCAACTCTGATTGGTGGAATTTTCTGTACAGCATCATGTGTAATTAAGTTTTTTATAACCAGGAACGCGACTGACAGCTTCAACAGAAGCAATACTATAAATTAACAACCTCGTTGCTCACAGTAGTTCTGTCTTTAAATATATCTATATAGCTATCATATAATCTTGCATTGGGATGTTGGTGTGAGACGCTTCTGGAGGAATTAAACCAAATAATTTTGATGACTAACTTTGCCTCCAAATCAACATTTGATGAAATGGATCTGCTGGTTAATTTATCCAGAGTCATGTGAGTTTTTGTTGTGTATTCGGTAAATGTGTTTCCATCATAGTTTATTATGCGCTTATCTTTTTACCGCATGAAAATGTTTCTGCCTCAAAATGTTTTTTATCCACATCTTGACGTTTCCATGCAGCATTTTTTTTATGCAATAACCCAAAATTTGCATGAAATATATTTTAGAAAATGCTTGAATGTAGACACTAATCAGGGTAAATATCCATTTGTATGCAATGGTCATCTCCCGCTGAACAATAATTATGAGCATAATTCTTTTGCTATGAACTTTGGTTTTACTCTTCCCTGTTGTGCATCCCCTGAAGAATTTGGTAGAGAAAAAAAATGGACATCAGCTATTTTGTAATCATATTAGTGAAAGTGTTCCCGCTGTACATACATTATTAAAAACTTTTAACATTAATTATGTTCAGGTGTTCCTAAAAAGTTATCTGGATTTACGTGATGCTTACCCCTGCAAAACCGCTGAATATTTTGGGTGGTTACTACGCAGTTGTTCAGAGTGATGTTCAGTGCGTTGCTAGGGTGATGAGAGATGGTTGCTAGGTGTTTGGGATTTTCTGCAGTTGTTTCTCCCCTCTCTGTTCATGCTGAGTCAGGCGCCTGAGAAGATGTTGTGCTTGTAGACGAGTTCCTACCCCAGCCTCACTTCACAGCACAATATGTCTCCACACCTCACCTGTCACTCTCATGGTTACAGCAAACTGGCAAGTCTATACGCACACACAGATGCGCCCTTGTGCTTTCAAGCTCCCCTCACACCCTGAATGATGCTGACTCAAACAATTCTCCATCACCTGTGAGTTTAGGATGTGTACTTTACCACTGTAGTCATATCTAATTGCCCCAAATATGGTTAATAAAGCTCAACATTATTATTACTATTATTACTATTGTAATGGAAGATAAATATAACAGTAATAATTTAAATGTATGAAAATATTTCGGATCATTCTTTGATATTGAAATGTATTCTTTATTATTGAGGTAATGAAAGATAATTATAAAGGTTATATAATACAATATTTTTCAGATTAAAATTATTATTATTATTGAATAAATTAAAGATAATTTATAACAGTAATCATTTAAACATACAAATATTTTTCATATTTAATGTATTTGTTACACTTATTCCATGCAATGTGATCTTGTCTTGTCTGGGTTAGTCATTTGTTGTCATGGTGTCTAATGGGTTTAATTATGTTCAGGTGTTCCTAGTTAGTTTCCTCATTTCCTGTGTGTATATAGTCTACCTGTTTTGTTCATTCCTGGTCGGTTATTGTTTAATGTTACACGTTCCTGAGTGCTACCATTAAATGGGATTTATGTTTATCATCCGTTCCTTTCAGTTTCCTTCCGAGTTCCCGTGACAGAATAACCGACCAAGGTTAAGTCGCCTACAAAGATTTTTTTTCTCAATGGATCAATTCCATCCCCGGTCCGGACAGCAGAAGCAGGCCGCCACGTCCTGGCTCCCGAGCGGCGCGTCCACGCCATGGATCCCGGGCGCCGCGTCCACGCCATGGATCCCGGGCGCCGCGTCCACGCCATGGATCCCGGGCGCCGCGTCCACGCCATGGATCCCGAGCGCCGCGTCCACGCCATGGATCCCGGGCGCCGCGTCCACGCCATGGATCCCGGGCGCCGCGGCCACGTCATCCAGACAGCGGAAGTCGGCTGATGAGTCCACCCCAGAGTCTGAAAGGGAAACTAACCTGAATCAATGGCCAACGGATTCGACTCCCACCCATATCCCCACCCCCATCTCTTCACTCTCCTCGCCGGTTCCGTCCGGGAATATGGATATTCCGGTCCCGTCCGGAAATCTTCAGTCTATGGTCCTGCCTGACTCCCTGATCCCGTCTTCCCCGCTGGTCATGGCCAGCCCCCTGGATCCGTCGACTCCAATGGTGTCATTGAAACCTTCAGCTCTGTCCTCACAACCGACTCTATGCAGTTCGTCAGCTCCGCCTCAGGCTTCAATTACACCAGCTCAGCGTGAGACCGAGTTTCCGGCTGCACATAGGACCTCCAGTCCCAGGTCCCCATCTCGACCCATCAGCCCATCGACCTCGCTTCGGCTCTGCATGTCCTCGCCGCCTCCGTGGTCCGTCTGCCCTGTGACTCCGCTGGACTCGTTCGTCTCTCCAGGTCGGCCTCCGACGATCGTAACTCAGCCTCCGCCACGGACTTCCGGGATTTCGGCGATGCCGAAACCCTCCACCCCTACGGCGTCATCGGGCTCCTCCCTTTCTCCGACCTCCCTGTCATCCTCACTCACCACAGCATCGTCCAGGTCATCCGAATCCCCGTCACCATCTCAGCCCCGCGACCCAGCAGCTCTGCCTCGGGCTTCAAGGCCATCGAAGGTCCCCGGGTCCATCGGCCGCTCTGCTTCGCCGGTCCATCCACACAACTTGGTTCCGCCCCCGTCGATCGGCTCCCGTGTTCCGCCCAAAGCTCCACTCTGGCTCCTCCCACCGGCGGCACCACCATGGGGTTTTTCAGTGACTCCTGATTGTCCTTACCAACTTCCAGCGCTACGCCCACCTCCGAAGCCTCCTCCCTCTTCAGTTGGACATTTAATCGGTGCGAGGACGCACCTTGCCGAGGGGGGGTGTAATGTTACACTTATTCCATGCAATGTGATCTTGTCTTGTCTGGGTTAGTCATTTGTTGTCATGGTGTCTAATGGGTTTAATTATGTTCAGGTGTTCCTAGTTAGTTTCCTCATTTCCTGTGTGTATATAGTCTACCTGTTTTGTTCATTCCTGGTCGGTTATTGTTTAATGTTACACGTTCCTGAGTGCTACCATTAAATGGGATTTATGTTTATCATCCGTTCCTTTCAGTTTCCTTCCGAGTTCCCGTGACAGTATTATTATTATTGAGATTATCAAAGTAATATATTTAAGAATTTTTCCTATTAAATGTATTATTATTATCCTTACATATATTACAATTTATTATTATTATTATTATTGTAATGAAAGATAATTATAACAGTAATCGTTTAAATAAATTAAAATCTCTCCCATATCAAATCTATTATTACATATATTATAAGGGATCATTAAATTTATTATTATTTAGCAAATAAAATATAATTATAACAATAAGTTTTTAAATATATCAAAATAAGGTTTTTTATTAAGTGTATTATTATTATTAGCAACTTGAGTTTAGAGTTTATTTTTTGTTTTTTTGTAGTTTAGAGTCACATAGACTTGACAATTTCCCAAAAAAATTGAATGTAAAAACCCCCTCATAAAACTGTACATAATTCAAAATACAGTTATACTAGCTCCCACAATGCAATGCTGTCGACTTCACCTTACATCTCCAGCAAAACGATTAGTTGTAACACACCTTCCTCATTTATTTAACATCAGGCAAACTGTTAAATATCTTTTGCATCAGACATAAAGATTCACTTTGTATAAACACCAAACCCCATGCAAGTGTGCTGTTGCGAGTGTTGGTCCATGAGGAGCAGTTGTTTTGAACATCATTGATGTGAATGTCTGCATGAACAGTTGAAACAGGGGCATTTCCCGTATTCAGCATCACAGACACCTGCTAATGGACCTCGGTCTGTGGATGGTGTCTGTTTGATCATGCAAGGCTCCATTGAGCACCATCATTAAACATCAGGTGGAATAAGATGCTCCCGCTTTCTGGAAAACTCTTATCCAGGCTTCAGAGAAATCCGCCGGCTGTAAACGCAAGCACAGCTCTGAACGTGCTCAGAGATTCTAGGAAAAGAGAGTTTGTTGTGCCATACATGAATTTTAAAAGTCAATGACAATGGACTGTTCTTGCTGTTCTCTGGGGCATTGTCATCTTTTAAAAGTAAATTATTGATTTTCTGAGAAGAATTCAGCCTGGTTTATTACTGTTTAACTTAGTAGAATACTAAATCTTTTAAAATGCCTTCACTGGTAGATTTTTAACTCAACTAAGACAATAGCGCTGATTGATTGTTAAAAGATCGTAATCTTGATTCAAACACCAGCGCAATCTCATTTCTGAGTGACAACGATTCACCTTATTGTTTATTAAACTTTTGAACTCAGAGAACATTCAGATCTGAGTTTGCGGAGAGAGCAGTCGTCATGGATTGGTATGAAACGGAGAGTCTTTCAACCACGCAGTGTGATATTTCTGTGCTCAAATCATTCAAATTAATCACAGAAGCAATGGGATAAAAGTTCATATGTAAACACTGTTGTCTATGGTAGTGATCAAAATAGAGCAAATCTCCTTCTGAGAGCAGATTGAAGCTTCAAATGAAGATTGTATCAATGACTTTGTTAAAAAAAACTGATTCATCCAGTAGTGAATGAGTGAGTCATTGAATCATCCACTCAACTGATTAAAAATAATAATAATTCCAATGAAATGGCATTATTTTCTTTAGTTATCTGTTCAGTATCGTATGAGAATCATGATCTCTGTATGAAAAATAAAGATTCTCAGTTCTGCAGCTCAAACAACTTAAAACTTCAATTCCCTTGTTTTATTTACGACTTATAGCAGTGTAGAAAGTCAGTTGGGGTTCAACCAACAAAGTGTGGCATATGCACTTCATATTCAGAGAGTTTCAGAGATATTGTTCTCAGTTATAGCAACTGGATCACGTTACAGATGGAGAGCAGAAGGTTTGTGTGAGCGTGTGTTTTCTCGGGTTTCTGTTAGGCTCTATTACTCTGATTTGGGACACCAGACACGTTCTCATTAGTATTATGAATGTAATCAGTAGTGTGGCTGTGAGGTTAATGCAGTCCCTCTACAGACTCGGCCATTAGAGTCACTAACCCAATCACAGCCCGTCCAGAGCCCTCGCTGCCCTGCACTGATGTCACCCGCGCTAAAATCAGTGGAAAAAACAGCACATCAACTTATTGGAAAGGCTCAACATGGCCTTAAAGACAGATGAGACATCACATTTCCACCTTGATCACAGTGACGACGCTTGCGAGTTTAATTTGTGCATCGTTTATGGGCTATTTTGGTACATCTCACGGTCCCACGAGAGAGATCCATAACGACAATGAGCAATGCTGAATTTATTTTGGAGCGAGGCTTGTGTAATCTACATGCTGTTGTTCTAAAAATGCTTCTGATTATGATTCACTGACACTGTACACGGTTAAATCAAGGTAAAACGAGGTGAAAAATGCAGACTTGGCTGCCCTGAAACGACTTTTCCGAGCAGAACGACCCTTTTGAATGTGCTTGGCTGTGGGCTGGCATTTTGGGGAGGTGTAGTCCGTGTCTTGTCTGGTTCTTATTAGGCTAATGCGCAATTTGTAATAAAAAGTGCAAATTTCCCATATGGAGTAAAATCAGTGTTGACCAGGGGCCCAGATTTGTGTGCTTCGGGGTGGCTTCAGACTTTACAGTGCAAATGTGGCCCAGTTTTCTGTTTTCATTTTAGAGGGAATGTTTCTACTTGCTTTTACACTAACTAACACCGAACATGCGTTTCCCAATCTCTCCAGACTGCTTTATAGCGAGAGCCTCTTTATGGGGGCCTGTGGAAGCTTGTTTCTGCCACTGAATGAAAGGGAACAAATCAGACTTTTTTCACAAAATTCTGACTTTTTATCTCAGAGATATGTGATATAAACTCGCAATGGCGAGTTTTAAAGTCCCAATTTTTCCTCAGATTTGGACTTTGCCATTCATAATTGTGACTTTTTTTGCCACAATTCTGAGAAAAGAAGTTGGCTTTGAAAACAAAGTCAGACTCACAAGTTTGCAATTTTTATTCGGTGGCAGAAACAAGCTTCTGTAGTGGGACTGTTTATCTTGAGAGAAAACTATTTTTAATGATAGTAGTATTCGCCTTCCAAACAGAGGTTTGCCATTTCAATTATAATTTACTGCTTATGTATTTCACTATATTGTAGCGTTGCTTCTTTTAATAACCAGACAGGTTCCTTCTCATTCAGAGATTTTATTGAGAACTATCGGATTGCTGTTCTGGCCGCAACCCATAAGCGAAGAACCAAAACTATCTGTGCTTCGGAGCTCTCTCTCTAATCCCTCACACTCAACTCTCTCTCTAGCACCCCTGAAACCCCGCCCTCTTAAAGTGACAAGACTGTTAACTTAACACTTATTGAACACATCAGATTAACTAGTTCCTTCAACATTTGTACCGATATTACAACGTGAAGAATAGCGATCACAATTAATGCAACAACACGAGGTAAAAACGATGTAAATCACTTATGTATATAATCTGTACAGAGTTATAACTATTATAGTATGCTGTTCTCTAAAAGTGTATGGCCCTTTAAGAACGTCATTGCACTGAGAACACATGTGAGCCTCATTAGTATGCAATGTGTCCTGTTGGTAACACATGCGCCATTAATAAAGTTTCATCATATTCACATGTAATCATATTCACAACAACTTGTAAAATAATGCACTGTGGTGAATGATGCACCCAAACTGAGCAACGCTGAGAGAATGAACGAGTTAAGGGGTGATAAAGGGATCTTTTTGACACAAAAATGCACCTGGGTGAGGGAATATTTTTTCTCGTACACCGATACAATGCTCGTACACCGATTTGACTGTCCATGCTCGTACACCGATTTGCTCATATACCAAGTCACTCATAAACCGAGGTATTACTGTATATATATTTATAATAATAATTATTATTATTATTATTTTATTTTTTATTTTTCATCTTTTGTGGAACAGAGTGACCGGACATTACCAGAATGCATCAGCAGTTTTGAAATGTTCTTTTATTACAATTCAATAAATTCCTGTTCCCGCAATTTCAATTCAATTTTAAGTTCAACTTACGTGTGTCACGTTTCACATTTTGTCTGTTTGGATGTTTCCTGTTACCTGTCTCTTTTTTTGTAGTTCATTTGACTCCTCTCATTAGTTCCTTAATTATTTCCCAGGTGTGTCTTTTCTTTTAGCTAGTTATCCCTTGTGTATTTAAATCCCAGTGTTTCCTGCGTACATTGTCTGGTCTTGTCCGGTGTTGGCTGTTATGTTGATGCTTTCCTGTCGCTCAAACAGTAGAGTGTGGTGCTTGCAACGTCAAGGTCATGGGTTCGATTCCCAGGGAAAGCAAGAATTTTCTCAGGCATTTTTTTTTACACCAGATATGTGTGTGTGTGTAGCTAATTAATTTTGTAATATAGTTTTTATACTACTACTTACTTTATTTTTTGTGTAAAGTCAAAAAACTGGTTAGAGCCAGCAGACGGTTAAAAAATGAATAAAAAATCTCAGACAGGCAGAGAAGCAACGCTAGTCGCATTCTACCAAGCACCGTGTCTGAACAAACCCCGCATTTACCAGAACTCTACTGGTTAATAAGTAAGTACTACAAACAAACCTGAAGTTGAAGAAACCCTAAACGTTAACGGAAAAACGGAAAAGACCCGCAAACCTGAGTGACTGAGGGAGAGAGAGCGAGAGAAAGAGAGCTGTTCTCTTCTCAGTGTTTTGTGTGTGAATGAGCAGAGCGGGACACAGCAATTCTGCATGTGTAGGGGAGGGGCGCTGTGACTAGCCTATCACAGAACGCAGACATAGTCAGCTACCCAATGAGGATTTTTATTCAATCCAAGCACAGATATTAACTCGTATTACTCGTATAATACTCACACTCGGCAAAAGTGCTCAGCTGAGTATCCGGCTCAACTCTAGCAATAACTGATTAGAATGTCAACGTGTTTCTTGAATGCAATGCAAGTCGCTTTGGATAAGATACGTTTTTTTTCCTTAATTTCACCCGACTTTACAGGGTGTGTCTAATCTATTTCAATTCTCAAATTCTTAGTTTCTAAACTTTGTCTAACCCTGGTACATACTGTACATACAGGCAGTCATGCATTTAACATCATGAATAATCAGAGGTGGCCAGATCCCTCACTAATGAGCTAAGAGACGTCTGTATTCTCTCCAGCTGGCCGTGTTGTTTGTCTCTTCTGCAGTAATGAAACAATCTTCTAATGTTCTTCCTTATGATCCTCCTCACCTGTCCCTTTGGATCGGTACGGATCTGCGGGGGCCGTCGTGACGCAAGAGGTAAATCAAATCAATAAGCAATCGGGGACCAAGTGCTGTGCAGATCGACAGGCCTCCTGCCCGGCAGATTTGGGCCTAATTAGCATTGATGAGCATCACTGATGAGATTTACGGCATTGATGAGCAGCGTGAGTCATCGCTCACCCATCTGACATGAGCAGCGAGTCTAACCCGCTTAGAGTAGGGGTTCGTCCGGGATGAGGGGGATTCCTCAGAGGCCAGGCAGGTGTGGAGATTTGCGCAGAGATGAGAAGCACGAACGCAGCGGGAAGAGTTAAGCACATTTCCAAGCAGGGGAAAACATATCTGAGAGGGATTAAGGACGGATTTATAGTGCTTTGCGACTGTTAGCACATACATACTACACTCTTACAAATTGGGTTTTCGCAGCGGTGCCATAGAAGAATCATTTTTGGTTTCCAAAAGAACCTTTCAGTTAACGTCAATTTTTTTCTTAGTGTGAAGAACATTTTAATAATCTAAAGAGCCTTTTTCCACTATAAAGAACCTTTTGAAGAATGGAACGATTCAGAAGATCCGTCAATGCCAATAATGAACATGGAAATCATGTTCAACCAACAGCTCATTGAGCATAAACATATATTTTAAGTTGATTACTCAAAACTAATTGTTCTGAAGTCATTTCAACATAAAATGTTGCCATTGAAACTCAAATTAACTGCTAGCACAGCACATGTTAAATGTAACCTGTTTTGCAGTGAATGAATATGTGAGATTACTAAAAAACAAAAATAACACTTCATTTAAACATTTATTGCAATCCTATGCAGAGCATACTGGGAAACAGAACCAAAAAATACACCGCCCAGTTTTCAAGACAAATTCATTATGTTACTACAAAGAAATTTGAGTTTTAAATACACACAATATTAAGTTGATGTAATGATCACCATGTCAACAGAACTAAAAATAAAAAAGGTTAATTTAATGAATAAATTAGAACTTGTAAGTTGTGGTAATATGACCATTGAATTTCTTTAGAGTGTAACACACGTCGTGGACAGTTGCGTTCGAAATAAGAAAGACTCTTTTCTTTCGCTCTGTTTGTCATGCGCTAATGCATTTTTCTGGTGTACTTGAGGCTCCTGCCTTTGGTGCCACAGAAGAGCCCACTGTAATCTTATCTCATTTTGACATAAGTGCCTCTATATCACACTTGACATTTAGAGCTGCAGTGACTCCGTCTACTTTTTATGTGAGAGATGCATGAAGGGAAAAAACAGCGTGCCGGCTCCACGTGCGGACTGCTGGCAGTGAGCTCAGCTGGGCTTTGTGAGGCGCTGCCAGTGCCTGTTTCTCCCTCCGGAACATGGGAGAATTCCCTCAGTGCCACTTACTCAGGCCGGACCCCCGCTGACACTGCCAAGACAAATATTTACCCTCCAGTCAAATGAATAGGTACAGAGCAGATAATGCACCGGAGGAGAAACATGCACTCTCTCTCTCAGAAACGAGCAGGGAACTTCTTTAGGTAGGCGCTCCAGCGAGTTTACCGCAGTGCCGTCTCATTTGTCTTGCAGGGGATTTGAGAGTTATCTACTCTCGCTTAAAACAAAGCCATCTATTAGCAAAGGGTGTGTTCACACTTGGCATGTTTGGTCGAATTGAAACAAACCCTGGTGCGATTGCTCTGTTGAAGCGGGTCTCAGTCCGCTGGTGTGATTCGACTGAAATATGAACGCAACACAGACCAAAGACATGTAAACAAACCAAAAACAGTTGAACCTAAAAGGGACAGAATGCTCAAGAAAGCCTGTTTTTTCTCATCATAGTCGTGATGTTGTCCATCACAGTTCGGTACATGCGTCAGCAGATCTTTGTTTGAGTGTGTGATGGAGGAATGTTTTGACTCCTTTATTCATTTTGAAAGCTCTTCACGAGTTCTCAGATGGTCTAAATACCGTCATATGACATACAGTGAGTGTATTTAGCCCAACGCACAAATGTTGTTTTGGACTTTAGGTTCTGTATCTTTAGGTTCGGTATTAAAATGCCAACGTAAACACTAAACCGTTTTTGTTCTGTTTTTTGTCCGAACCAAACAAACCTAGACAACCGTACTAACACTCTCTAAATCCCTTAGTTATGTTCTCCCAGTGTATGTTCGAGCATCAGACTTTTCAAACTGTTTTAGATTTCAACACGCAATATTTGATCATGTCTTTTTTTGAGAATTGATTATTCCCTCTTTACTCAAAATGACCAATATTTAATTCTCTTAACAATGTAGACCAATATTTAAATCCCTTAATTGAACATTAGTGATTGATATTTAAATCTAGTATAATATAACTGTACTGATACGATGTACAGTAATAATTCACTGAGTTGTTGTCTGATGACAGTTAGAATGACAGTTGACACATGTGAACGCATTAACTTGTTGCAACAAACACCTCAGAGAAGACCGTATTGGGATTGTATTTCTAATCACATTTGTGTTCATCTTGATTTCTCATAACGCGTGTGTTTTCTGAGTGATTGGGAATGAACTGCAGACTAAGAGAGCCAGTCATGCACAGAAAACCAAAGGCCAAGGATAGGATTTTCATTAAATACATTACTTTTCAGTTTACTTTTCACCAAAAGCTTTTGTATACACCCAGAACATTACCATTACATGGACTTTTTTTGGTCCAAAAAAGAAAGAAGTCCATACAGCATAAGAAAAACACCAGGGCGAGTAAATAACTTAATTTAGATTTTATTGACATCGTAGACATAACAGTATGATTTTCTGTAAAGCAACATTGCGTATTGTGAAAAGCGCTATACAAATCAGTTGGACTTGAGGTGATGTTTGTTGTGAAGCAGTCGAGGTCTGTTGACAGTCTAAACGACAGTGTGTAAATGCAATACGTCTCGCGAAGGCACACTCAACAGATGCTTCGATGAGCCTCATTGTGCATCTCTCGTTACGCTAATGAGGCCAAGACCTTCTGCGGCTCTCGTTCGCAGGCTGTTCTTCCCAAGCCTTTGTGTGACTGGCAGTCTCCTCTCCAGTGCTTTTATTCCATACAAGGCCCTGCCAGAGGCAACGTGAACACAGCATGAGATCTCAGGCCTACGTCACTCTCACTCACTACCCGAGAGCGACCTGGAGAGAAGCGCTGAGAGAGGAGGCTTTTAATTGGCCAGAAGCACTTCAAGTGAACACAATGTTCTCGGCGGGCCTGTCGTACGAACAAAGAACAGATTCGTCACTTGCTCCTCGCTGCCCTGTTTTAACCTGTGCCCACTGGCAGAACGTGAAGGTTGCATGTGATGTTGTCTTAGACGTTTTAACAGAGCAGAGGCTGTTTAGATTACGGAGACAGAGACGGTGAGAATCAAGGCGCCGACTGTCACCTCTTGAAGCGCGGCCGGCCCGTTTGTCACTGACGTCGGATGCCATATTTATGTGCTGTAACTCACAGCGGTGAGCATATACAGTGCTGGGTGGTCCAGCTTGAGTTTGTTGGAGTCGACACCATCTTGAAGAGGAATCTTTATGATCGTTTGTGTGTTTGTGTGTGTGTGTGTGTGTGTGTGTGTGTGTGTGTGTGTGTGTGTGTGTGTGCGTGCGTGCGTGCGTGCGTGCGTGCGTGCGTGCGTGCGTGCGTGCGTGCGTGCGTGCGTGCGTGCGTGCGTGCGTGCGTGCGTGCGTGCGTGCGTGCGTGCGTGCGTGTGTGTGTGCTCGTTCTCACCTGCATCTACTCTGCATGGCCTGTTTTGACACACGGTTTGAAAGAAATAAAGTAATGTTTTAAATGTTATGCTCTGGAAATGCTCCTTTCTGCTGCAGATCTCAAATCTTATTCAGTTGCATCATTTTAATATTAAATGTAAGTTGAATTATGAATGGATTGCAAATGAAAGACATATAACTAAAACATTTTGAGGTTTAAAAGCCTTCTTAGTTTTAAGGATCATAGATTTGCCTCTTTTTTGTTTATTTATATATATCAAGTTAATTTGATTAATTCGTTGTCATTCAAAACACTTTACATAAAAGGGTTTAAAAAAAAAATTTGTTAAATAATCATAACAGATGCTTAAGAAATAAAAGGTAACCAGTAACCAATAAAAATAATGTTTTAAATATTTTAATATAATTGTTATATGAGTAATATTTTTTTTTTAAATCCTCTTCCTGTCACTCCATCTTCATCTTCCTGCTGATGTGGTCTTTTGGGCTTCTCTAACCAACTTTCATCTGTCCCAGTCTCGAAGTGAGATCTCATATTCTGCATTTCACAAACAAAATAAAGAACAGCAATTTGCAGTCCCTGTTCTCCTCTACTGCCTCGCTAACCAGCGCTAATTATGATATTCTCACACACTCAGATACTTCACAGGGTGTTGATGTCATCCATTTCTCCGAGTGGAAGTCAATCACAATTGTGCATGCAAAAGGTTCATCCCTGTCTTGAATCTGCAATGCACTTCATTCATAACAAACTTGACATTTCTAGAATGTGAGCCATGTCGGCTTGACAGTGATCAGCAGCCAGAAGCAGATCCAAACTACTGCTCACAATCCCATCATCCCTAACACAGTCAATTACACCTCAGTGAGCAAAAACCCTTCATCTGGTCACTGCGAGTGGCCTCTAATAGCCTTTACTTGACAGGCGGAGAATATATCAGGAGCAGCGAGTAAACGTAATCACGCTCTGTCAGTGTCGCGTGTTGTTCCACCGCACAGCGTAGTTTGTACAACGAATGGCTCTTTGTTCTGAAAATGGGCCCGCGCTGCCAAACGGACTGCCGTGTGTCTTTTCCGAGGTTTTATGGCTCGGTGCATGCGGTCCCGTTAGCTCAGGCCGTTCCATTGCTCATGCTGTGTAACATGTAATGATATGGTGTTAACGCTGTTGTGGCTCCGCAGCTAAAAAACAGAAAATGGAGTCCTGGGGAGCAATTTGTTCCTCTGGCCGCTTTGACTGGAGCACAGAGGGTTACAGTGTGGAGCCGTTCGGTGGATTTAAACAGCGGCCCTTGTGGCACTGAAGGATACGTTTCAGCAGTCAGACTGTTGGCGTCATTAAAAGTTTTACACCGCAGCCCAAGCGCCAGGGTTTTTTGTGCAAACGGCACGCAAACTGCAAATGGACTGGAATGCGTTGACTTTCGCAACGTACGAGCGCTGCACGAAAATCGGGAGGGCGAGGGCTAGAGTTTCCTCTTTGCTAAGCAGTCGGCTAATTCCTGATGCATGTTGACACCAACAGTAAATCTGACCTTCCTGCGGAGTGACAGAGTGTGACAGAGAAGTCTGGCCGGAGTTGTGGCTGAGCTCTGTCAAGTTGCAAATACAGTTGGTGATTTATCGGCGCGGAACTTTTTTTAGCGACACCTTCACTTTGATTAGCATGTGTAGTTAATGATGTGAGAGGTTCAGCGTCAACATATTTGAAATTACATATATATTTCTACAAATGTTAAGATGACATGCAT
>JAWRVZ010000042.1:0-115000 GCA_037043235.1 Rhodeus uyekii | reverse complement strand
GAAGTGTTTCTCTTGGGAAGCCGGCTGAAAATGTGTTTTGTCGTAGTGGAACCTTTTGCTTGCTGAAGGTGTTGTGTTCTGTAAACAGATACACCTGTATCAAACAACTCACTGATGCTTGTCTTATTTTCTGATTTAATATTGGTTATAACTGAAGAAAATAGTCCTGGATCTGTGTAACGTTTGTTATTGTTAAATAGCTAATACTAAAACACTTTTTAAGCTACACTGCATAGCTAAGTTCATTTAGGAGAATCAGTTCATTCATATGGTTCGTTTAAGGAGCAATAAAAAAATAAAAAACTCATACACTTAAAAGAAAAGGTGATTTTTAATGCTTGTTTTGCAGTTTTAATATACAACCAACGCAAACTAAAAGAAGTTGCTTAAAGGAGCAGTTTGCTTGTGAATCATCTTTATTATTTATGTATGAATAGAAACAGGATTGTGCTCTTAAGAGCCTGTGAAAGGACTGCTTTACTAGCAAATGATCTCAGTAATGAATGAATGCATGATGGCAATGTCATGAATGACAGCCGTTGGTTTCCTAAAACCTCAGTTAAGGACATGGCTTGACCCTTGGCCAAAAAGCCTTTATGTAACATTATGTAACCCGCAGCGGCCCGGCCGAGATTCCTCTGATTGACACAGAGTTAACGACAGAACCATTTTCAGCCTGTCATAATATCCATACTGTTATGTGAAAGACGAAAAAAAAAGGTTTGTCATGGTCACGTATCATGGTATTTACTTCATATCCACAAAGAGGAAAGACTCATTTTAAAGTTTTATTTTCAAGGGTCCTAATTTTGTTTTGGAGATAAAAAAACTTTCTTTTTCTCAAATTATACGTTGTGATTAGTCTACTCTGCTCTGATTGGTCCAGTCTGTTGTGATTGGTCTACTCTGCTCTGATTGGTCAGATGATGCAGTCTGTTGTGATTGGTCTACTCTGCTCTGATTGGTCAGATGATGCAGTCTGTTGTGATTGGTCTACCGCTTACAGCGCCTATACCAGAAACCAAACGGCCATTATTATATCTGAATTTCAGCTCTGGATTTTCTTCAGCACTTGATACACACTGATACGAAAAGTAATGAGGGAGGGGGTATTTTAACGCATCAATCTCATTCTTTGTAAGTGTGTGTAATGTGAACTTGCTTTAGCAGCAGAAAACAGCGTCTTCTCAACATGAACAAAACAAACCAAACTGTTCCAGTTTCAGCTACAAATACAGAGTTTGAGAGTCAAAGTAAATGTTTTTTATGGGCAGCAAATAAAGAGCACAGACTGGCATTATGCAAGTTTGTTACAAAGACTGTGAGATTGGAATTAAGACTGGTTTTCTTTTGAAACACTGTAACTAATTTATCTGCGCTTTGATATTTGAAACTTTGTAGACCTTTTACATTCACAAACACACACCGCATGAAAGTAATGTCCAAAAAAGCATAATAGGGACTGCATAATGCATTCCTTTGCTGACAGATTATACATGTATCAACTATTTTTGAGTTTTCCATGACCGTTTTGCGCAACTTTGTATATTTTGAGTTATTAGGAAGTCCTCCAGCTGCAAATACTCCGATAGTTCTGTTATGCCCATGGTGTTTACATGCACTGCCAGTTCACATCGTGTCCCAGGGTTGAGGGTGGCCGAAGCAAGTACCCTGATTTACAGCCTGTCTCGCTGTATACAATAAACCAAGCCAGAATGCCATTTGTTTGGCTTCCCCTCCCTTCAAACCAAAGTAAAATTTTCATCTAAATAGCTACATTTTATTTATAAAAGTCTAGTCTCTCAGGCCTGAGTCCTGAGGTTATTTTGGTGGGGTTGAAAGGGCGTCCCACACTCCCGACTTTTCGAAAAGGGTGCCATTCAATTGTGGGTAACATGTTTTTTTGTGTGACTCTCAAGCCAACGAGGCCTGTTTTTTGCCGCCCGCGGGAACCTCCTACTGTCTGTTAATTAGAGTGTGTAAAGTTTACAGCCTTTGAGAAGCTGTTAAGCGGCGAAGAGTGCCGAGTAAAGGCAGCCTGACTGTGAAATTGAATTATGAGCGTGTGTCACTGAACAAAATGGAACGTGTGCGAGAGGGAGGGGGGAGACAGAGAGAGAGAGAGAGGCAGGCATCCCTGGAAGCTCTGATCTCTCCCTCTCTCTCTCTCCCTCTCTCTCTCTCTGTGTGTGTTGTGTGTGTGCTGTATTTTTAGTGAGCGAGGTAGAGCGTGTAGCCTCACTAGATGCTGAATAGTGAATGGTGAATGGAATATGTGCTGCACCGTTCTGTGTGTGTGATTCAAAACATCCTGTGTGTCTGTCCACAGATGCTCCCACAGCAAGAATGGGACCACAAAAGAGGCGCCCGAGGATCTCAGGTCAGTGTGTGTGTGTGTGTGTGTGTGTGTGTGTCTGAATGATTGAAAAAGAGCTGATGAATCTAAACCTGATGTAACTTACAAGAACATCTCAAGGCCATATTTCACCCCCAAATCAGAGAAACTTACACCTGTTTTAAAGGCATTAAAGTTTTATGTGTTTTATTATTATTATATTCTAAGTGTCTTTCTCAGTAGTATAATGTGAAAACAAGTTATTTATTCATAGTAATGTTTGTTGAACTGTCTTAATAAAAAGAATTGTGTATTATAGTTAAGAAAATATTGTATTTTAATAATAAAAATCTCATGAGAATCACTGAGAAAAATGTCCGGTAGCATTATGGAATTGACATTTTAGTGGGACAGCATGATGTTTAAAGTCTGATTTAAATCTTTAAATTACACACGCATATTACAACAAAGTTGCAAAGTTCAAATATGAACTCAAAAAGTTCAATTCTGTCTTACGGTAATGATAATGTGAGGTTAATTTGTGCTTAATTGTCAGATTAATTGTCCAACGTAGTTTGTAATATTGCAAAATATAATTTCTAATCTTTGGATTTTGTGGTGAAATGGGAGCGGTGAGTTGTGTGTTTTGTTGCTAGATCTTTAATTAAACATTATGACTACAATGTAAATGAGTATGTGAGGTTGTGACCCCAATCTGACCTCCTGGTTGTAACCGGGATATGAGGTTTTTTAAACATCATCAGTGACGACATCATACTTGGCAAGAAGAGTCTGTCCTGTTATGTCGTTCCTTTTGAACTTTGCCACTTTGTTATAATAAGCTTGTGTAATTTAAAGAAGTACATCAGACTTTAAGCAACATGCTGTCCCACTAAAATATGTTTTCCCACCAAAATAATGTAACTTCCTGGAGGAGGATGTTGTTAAAGAACTACCAGGATAAAAGGTGCATTTATGGTAAAGTAAAGGGCAATCTATATTTGGCATCTTGTGAATGTAATTTATTTTTAATCCCATCTTTGGAGTTTCTGTGAAGTGTTACCAATTGTGTTGTGTGTATATCTATATATGGATGAATGGATAATATTTTACCCAATAGATAAAAGACACATTTGATTATATGACCCAGAATGATTATTTTGGATATGTGTGTGTTAGATTTACAGAGTTACCTTTTTTATTCAAGAACTCCCCAGCGTGTGTGTGTGTTTGTGTATGTATGCACGCACATATGCTAATGTGTTTGCACATTTTATCTAGTTCTCTTCACGGCTGGGTGAGAGCAGGGAGTAGTGTTGACGTCTTTTCTGACGTGTTTCTGTACTCTATGCCCCTGCGTTTGTCCCTTGGTGTTTCATTCATTCCCAGCAGTCTAACCTCCACCTATTTATGCCTTTGCCTCTGACAGAAAGGAAACTCTTTTTTCTTTCCGTCGGACCGCTCAAGACTTTAGCATCTCGGCCTTGCGGTGCAGCCCCCGTTAGAAGAACAGTGATTTCATCCGGGGTCGTGTTAACAGAGGACTGCCGTTTCCGCAAAGGGATTTGTATCAAAAGCTGCTGTGGTAAACCTAGACAGCCGGAGACGAGTTAAAGCTATTACAGTACTGACAGAGACATAAGTTAAAGCATAATACACATCAGGGCTTACATGAGCGTGTGCTGCGCGAGATGAACATGACCTTAGAAAACAGCTGTCAGTCACGGCGTCTTACAATAGAGCTGTCAGAGTGTGCTGAGCCAGTGAGGGCGCCTCCCAGAATGCACTGGGCCTTGAGACAACCATAAGGCTGTGAGCTGATAGCAGGAACAATCCACATGAGGAAAGAACGTTTGTGTGTGTAATCATTGTTCTTTGTGAGCGATTTGCAATTTATGTATGTGTGAGAGATTAAAAATAGAGGTGCGTCCCCATTCTTGCACTTATGAGCCTTTTTGTAGTATGTGTTTCCTTATATGGTGGAGGGGATGACAGACTCTGACAACAAAATAACTTCATATACTACGAGGTTGAGTACATAGTGCATAGTAGAAATAGTAATGTCATAGTGAATCAGAAGTTGCTGTCATCTTTTCTTCCAAAATGTGTCATATGTTCGAGTGAAACGGCTCCATGAACAAGATCAAATGTAGGGTGGGGCTTGAGTTTTGGTTGTGGTTTGATTGGCTGATTTCATGTGATTGACAGGATGCAGATTCTCTGATGATGAGGGAGCTCAAGATATTCTGATCCAAGACTACAAGGAACATGAATTTAAAAATGATGATGTGCACGGATAAATCATTTAAAGTAAATATTGCTATATTCCATAAAATAAAATAAGGATTGACAATTTTGATCTCATGGTGACTTTAAAGTAAAAACCAACTCTAGAAGAAAACAATTACGCTAATATTGGCTATAGCGCCCCTTGTGGGAACTCTGAGAATACAATATGTTCTTTACACACATTTTGGTTTGTAACAATCAAGCTCGAATAACTACTAGTGTCTGCATTTCAGGACTTAGACTAGAGGCAAATGAATAGTGGGAGGCGAGTTGTGTGTGTGTGTGTGTGTGTGTGTGTGTGTGTGTGTGTGTGTGTGTGTGTGTGTGTGTGTGTGTGTGTGTGTGTGTTTAGTGTCTAAGCCGTCTTATCAGAAGGATATCCTCCCCCTGAGGATCGATGCTGCTCTTTCTGCTTCACAGCTATATTCAGGGACACATGGTGTTCAGACATATTTGCGTGTGTGTGTGTGTGTGTGTGTGTGCTAGCTAACAAAGCTTGCTCTCTTTTCTAATTACAGTGTGGTTTTATCATTTGTCAATTAAGGGATGTGGTTTTCTCTTTTCTCTGTATCGTATTTGCTGCATGAAACACTGATTAGCACTTCAAAGTTCTCGTTCACCCACAGCTTTCAAAGTGCAGTCATTCGTGTGCATGATTTCTGCCTGTTTTCCTCTCATTGATCTGTGGAAAGCAGCCATCTCCAGGTTCTAATACCGTATAAAGGTGTGGAGTAGTGCAAACACGGCTGATATTTGAACTTGTGACTCTCAGAGGAGAGAAAGTGAAGTGTGAGTGTGTAGACCTCAGGAGACCATGCTCTTCCTCGTAACTTTCCCAGGGTGCACTGGGTTTGGTGTTAGTGCTCAATTACCTTCACACTCATTAGTAGCAACCACATTACATCACTTCTCATTTGCATGAACAAACATTTCTCAAAAAATTAAATGTTCTGTCAAATTTTGCCTCAATCAAAAAATAATAGCAAATAAATAACTATTATATTATATTATAATAAGGGCACTGGTGGCAAGTTGAAGATGAACCCAATTGCAGTTTATTACAAAAAGGGAAATCAATACAAGAACAGAAGCAAACAATGACTTGACTTGAACCTTAAACCAACACAGATCTCACTGACAGCAGGTTACAATGCTAGACAAGAGACAATGGTAACCTAAAGGATTATTAGGGACACCATACTAATACTGTGTTTGGCCATTGGCATTGGGTTTGACATTGATTCAAAAAGGCGCTGAAAGCATTATTTAGAAATGTTGGCCCATATTGATAGGATAGCATCTTGCAGTTGATGGAGATTTATGGGATGCACATCCAGGGCATGAAGCTCCTGTTCGACCACATCCCAAAGATGCTCTATTGGGTTGAGATCTGGTGACTGTGGGGCCATTTTAGTACAGTGAACTCATTGTCATGTTCAAGAAACCAGTTTGAAATGATTCGAGCTTTGTGACATGGTGCATTATCCTGCTGGAAGTAGCATCAGAGGATGGGCACATAAAGGGATGGACATGGTCAGAAACAATGCTCAGGCAGGCCGTGGCATTTAAATAATTGGCATTGCAAACCTCGGTTGTAACGAGTGGTTATTTCAGTCAAAGTTGCTCTTCTATCAGCTTGAATCAGTCGGCCCATTCTCCTCGGACCTCTAGCATCAACAAGGCATTTTCGCCCACAGGACTTCCGCATACTGGATGTTTTCCCTTTTCACAGCATTCTTTTTAAACCCTAGAAATGGTTGTGCATGAAAATCCCAGTAACTGAGCAGATTGTGAAATACTCAGACCCGTCTGGCACCAACAACCATGCCATGCTCAAAATTGCTTAAATCACCTTTCTTTCCCATACTGACATTCAGTTTGGAGTTCAGGAGATTGCATTTAGGGGTGTGGTCCTCAAATTTTTTTAAATTTCAATATAGTTTTTAAATTTAGTTTTTGTTTGTCTTTAAACAAAAAAAATGTAAAGCTCAATATAGTTTTAGTATTTGTTATTTATATATGTTCAGCTTTATTTAAACAATTTTTTTTATTAATGGTAATGTTTATTTTAAGGTTTTAGTATGTGATAATAGCCCTGCTCACATGTCACTCACAATCCTCAGGGGCTCATTGTTTTCTAAGGCATCAAATGGATGTATTTTACTGTCATACAGTATTTCCTGTGAATCACGCTGTGTGTCTTTGCGGAGAAGGAGATTTGTGGTGTGTCAGGGAAGCTCAGAGGTCGTATGGATTTATCTCTTCATCTCGATCACCTTCCCAGCCAACTCACTTCACACAAGTTTGTTATTAACGTTTGAACAGAGAGAAGAAATAATGGAACAAGATCAAGTACAATATTTTGGTTCAAAGCTGGAAGCTCATTGGATTCAGATCATTACCTTTGGTAACATTGAGTCAAGAATAAAGACGTCTGCATCCAACATCACCGCAGTCAGACGTCACAGAACAAGAGTTGAGCTCTTGGAGTTTGTGGGACGCCACACCAAGAATCTCAAGTAACCCCCTATAAAAACCACCTCATTTTTCAACAGCGCACAATATTGACATCTATGCACCAAACAGAGGTTTAAAACACTTGGCTCTTGCACATGGGTGAAAGTATCAAAGCAACTTCTTCTGCCGATTCAGTATTGTGGAGTAAAGTAAAAAGCCTTTGAATTGCTGCTTCTAAGAGCTCTTTCCACAAGCACTCATTAACATTCTTGTGCCGTGAGGACCTCGGGCATCTCCGTTCATTCACAATTTAGTTGTGCTGTAATTTTTATGACGGCGTTGTGTCACGTTGGCTGTTAAAACTGCCGTCATGGGGTGAGAGCAATGGCGATACACAGTCCTTGTGGTGATGAAGTGCTACGACAGTTTGTCTTGCTTTGTTTTCTGTCACTTCTCGTGCTTAAAAACTAATTTCTATGCAAAAACACGAATACATTCCAGTGGCTGAGACTGGAATATCATTACGTTCAGGAGGTGGTCCAGAGATCTGGAGTTAGTGGTTAAAGATCTGGGTTGGTTGAGGAAGGCCTGTATGTGTGTATGTTTGCGCATGTGCCTTGAATACCGCTTATATATTTATATTTATGTACACTACCATTCAAATGTTTGGGGTCAGAAAGATTTTTTTTTAAAAAGGTGAATACTTTTATTTATTTCAAATAAATGCTGTTCTTCTAAAGTTTCTTTAAAGCAAAAATGTTTTGTTTGTTTTTTTTAGCTTGAAATTATCATATTAGAGAGTGATTTTTACAGTTATTACTGTATTTTTGATCAAATAAATGCAGGCTTGGTGAGCAAAAGAGACATTTTTTTTTTAAAGTACCATCCCCAAACTTTTGAATGGTGTACATTTGTTATTTTAAGAAATTTAAGCACATAAAAACCACATACTTTTTATTTTTATTTTTATTGCACAGTAAATAATTAATGCTCATTAACTGAGTGCCATAATATATAAATGCTTCAATTTATATTATATATATCATTCGGGGTTTTCACAGCAGAGGAACACTTTCATAGTTCCTATAACTATTGGCAGAAGTACCGTTTTGTTGTAGTATTCGCACCGCAGAAACTGGGAATGATTTTAGTTCTAGAAACGCCTCTTTTGGGGCTAAATTAGCTCTTAGTTCAGAGTAGTGGGTATCCCAGCAATAACAGGATTGATTGAAACACGTGCCGTACGAATCACCGGCACCCGCCATTTAAAAAACCACAAACATGGAAAATGGCAATTAGACATTCTCTAAAAGAAAACTAATTTTTCAGCATTTATTTGTTGCCTTCGTGCCGTTGATCATTTCTCAGCCTCGATATGTGGGACTGTAAGTGATCGTAGGACATTTCATCTCTTAGCCTCCTTTTACTAAAACATTACATCTGTTATCACACAACACACAATAAAAGCACAGCTCTGATCACTACATTCTCCAGTTGTTGAATGCCGCGTTTAAATGACGTCACTGTCAAACTACTTCATAGTCAATGCAATCAGGAAAATGGTCCTAAAATTGTTTTTTTTTCGGGGACCATCTTGGTGGTTCCTGTCACTACCGAGCATGAAAGCACCTATTATTCATTATTAAAATATACAAACTATCATTATGAAATTATATTTCTTGCATTACAGTAATTTTGAAATATGCTTAATATTCATGTCACAATGCAAAGAAAATGTATGCTAAATATAATTTAATTTTGTATTATTTTGGGGTGAAATAGAACCTGACATTCTTGAGAGGTTTTGTGGTATAGCCTACACTCAGTAAAACACTTTGGATATAAGCACCACATTAGTGCCAGATTGTGTTTTTTGAACAATCTAACAGAAAGGGCTCATTCATGCTATCGTATTTTGACGGGACGGTCACGGTTAAGAGTGCGGGAAACATCTCAGCTGGTGTGGTGTAAAGGGTTCTTCCTCTTTCACGCCTCGCTGCACCTGTTACACCCGTGGATGGAGCTTTACCATCTGCGCAGCGGCTCCGCGTGATGTGCTCTCGTGTGCGTGTTCCTCCGAGGAGCCGAGCCGAGCGTAGAAACACGTGCCTCCTTCTGAATCAAAGCCCTCGCTTTCGCTTTTATGCTACAGCACATTTACGTCCCATCGGACGCTGTGAATTGAAT
This sequence comes from Rhodeus uyekii, assembly GCA_037043235.1. NCBI lineage: Eukaryota > Metazoa > Chordata > Actinopteri > Cypriniformes > Acheilognathidae > Rhodeus > Rhodeus uyekii. The sequence goes on along the minus strand of JAWRVZ010000042.1, from coordinate 105,732 downwards.
GCATATGCACGCCTCTCTTTGCTGTGCTAAAGAGTTGTGTAGTGTATAAGCCCTAGTTCACTGTGATCAATGAGACGCTATTAGAGGACTTTTCCCTCCCGGCTGTCCTGGATGTGTGTACTGCTGCTCACAATGACCAGGACGGATCAATACTGTTTCCATCAGCAACCCTCATTTTGTTCCCTGGATCTGTTGTTGATATCACCTATGCACACACACATAAGCACACAGACACAATCACACTAATCCGAGGACATTAGCCGTGGAGAGAGTCCATTTCAGTCAGGTAATGGGCAGATTTCGCTATCACAGGATGTCGTAAAGGTTGCGCTGAAGAGCAAGATAATGTGTGCTTTTTAAGGCCGGGCTCTCTGGGTTCTGTCAGCCACTCTCAAAGCGAAAGTGCTTGAGCAACTTTCCCATAAACACCTCTCTTGTTTTAGTCCATATTAAAACACACACACACACGTGCTGAAGCTTAAGAGAGCCAATGTTTGATTTAATGGCCCATTGTTTGCACAGAGCATCTTCTTGGAGAAGACAAAGCTCGTCGCTGACTCGCGTCTCTTGATGATGTTCCTCACAGTGGATGCTGTTTTGATAACGGATTGAGATGGGAGGATAATGAAAGGAAGGAGCTGAAAGACTCCCACGCAAGGAGCGATGTTTTCTCGGTCCACTTAACCTCACTTTCCGTGCGTTCTATATTTAATCGGCCTTTTACACTTCCCGGCAGTCGCGTGTGACTCTAGTGGAAGACCGGAGTAATGCAAAGAGCAGAGAAAATGTGTTTCTGTCTCAAAACACTGTCAGGAGCATGCAGAGGTCTCCAGTTGTTGAATCCCGCGATAAAATACTGAATAAAAGAAAAAGGGTTTAAAAGGGTTTTAAATTTTAAGAAAATTAAAATAACAATAAAATATTCATGTATTTATTTGTTTTTGTTTTTTATTTCAATATTGTTTATATTGTAAATGTGTATAATATGTATGGTATATAATATTTATACTAATATTTAATATTAATATTAATTTCCAATTTTATTTCTATATAAATATATATATACACAATTAGATGTAAATATTGCCTTATATTGATATATATTATATTGGCATATATTAATATATGATTAGTCATCATATAAACATGGTTATATGTTTACACATTCATATAAAAATAATGTTTTGAATATTAAATATGTATATAAATGTTCATATATATATATATATATATATATATATATGAACATGTTTATATACATATTTAATATTTAAAACATTAAATATATATATATATATATATATATATATATATGTGTGTGTGTGTGTGTGTGTGTGTCATAACCAATTACAACCACATTTATTTTGCAGGTAGAACTTCGACGTTTTTGCTTGATTCACCTACACATAAAGAATAAATGAATATGTGAAAGGTCTGCTTTTCTCCCACAGAGGGTCTCTTTCATGCCCCCTGCTGTGGGTCGTGAGGTCGTGACCCGCCATTGCGGGAGGTAGTGAGGTCACTGCACTCTTCTTCTCATGGACATGCAGCTCTCATTAATAGTTCACCACACTCATAATTCTTGACCTGTGCCAGCTCTTCACGGCTGATAAAGCGATGAGCCATCCTGTTTCCGACAGTTAAAGCTGAACCCAGCAGCCATTCTTTTACCAAATATGCACATTGGCGGACAGTTTCTGTGTTTACATACCGTAGTTTTACAACCCAAACGTTTTGTGAAAGCTCTGGTTCCAAGTCCCATCTGCCTCTCTCACAGTTTGGTGTCTAACAGTGGCTAACTCTGAGATATGTAGCGTAACGTTGTGCACACATCTGTTGTAGGCTGAGTGACGGATGTCAGACGAGTCCCAGAATGCTTTTTCTTAGTGTGTTTGAGTTTGTCTTTCCAGCCGTGCTCTTACTTCGCCTTGAGCGCGGTGGCTAATTACCGCTGCTCACTCCAGGCTTGTTCAGTCAGAGCGAGAGTGAGCTACACCATTGCGATATGAACTTTTTGAAAACAACATTTCATTTTAAATGCACACTAATTCAAATGCAATAGGTTTATTTGTTCCTGCTCTTTTTATTAACCTGCCTCAAAAGCAACGTTTCCTACACTCTCTCCAGAAATGTTACGATTCGATTCAGTCTGTGTTTTCAAACCCATTCATTTGCATAATGCATCATCTGTCTTCAGCACAAACACATGCATTTTATTTGCGGTACTGTCCTTATGGTTGCTCTAATTATGAGCATAATCACATAATCACAAAATTCTGTACTTGCACCTAATCGCAGTACGGCCTTAATCGCATTATGAACAAAGACATTATGTGTGTGACCATATCTGTCTTTTCTGATGCTGTTATGTTTGTATAGAATGATAAACACAGCTATTTTTCTGGACTTTAGTTATAGTTATGGTAGCGTGCCAAAATGAACATTCTGCACCAAATCTGGTTTGCAGTCAGAACAGTATCTGAGTAGGTTTGCCAAAGCTACAAACCCAAAACGGTTTATACCCAAAATGAGTTTATGCATTCAAACTTGTAAATGCAAGAATACTTTGATGTTGCAATAGAAATGTTCCTTTTTGGTGTGTGCACTGGTTTGAATTATTAGTATTATCTATCTCTCATGATCTGTTTTACAGTTGCTCTCTCCCTAATGTTTCTTTTATGTAATCCAAGTGAGAGATTTTGCATTATTCACCAAGGGTAGTTTCCTGTGACCTCACTGTGAGGGGCGCGTTACTGAGAAAATCCGATACAGTAAGATGAGACCGAGCACTTAATACGCATGTGTGTGAGAGAATGAGTACAAACCGACCTGCTGACGCGGATTGGTTGCCATGGCAACAGCTCATCCGTCAGCCTCACGCTGGGCTGTCAACGGCACATGGGCTGCAGAATGAGTTTTTGATACAGGGAGAAAATGTAAACAAACAGACGCATCACTTCTTGGTTGACCCGGCTGTCAGTGTCATGCATCTCTGTTTCCTGTAAGTTTGTGTCATACACAAGGTTTATGAGGTTTCACAGGTGATGCTGATGTTGACAGAGCAGATTAAATGTTTTCTTCAAATAATAGTTTCACAAATTTATTAAGAAAAAAATAATATTAGTCAATATTAGTTTGTTATTCGTGTTTGCTAAGATGCTTGCAATCGTTCATGCACTGAAAAGTAAATATTTTTCTTATTTAGTATTTTATATTATACTTAATTTTGTTAGATTTATACTTTATACCAACAAAAAAAATACCAGTTGCAGATGGACAAACGGACGGACGATGGATGATAGATGGATGGGTGGATGGATGGATGGACGGATGGACGGACGGACGGACGGACGGACGGATGGACAGATAGATAGATAGATAGATAGATAGATAGATAGATAGATAGATAGATAGATAGATAGATAGATAGATAGATAGATAGATAGATAGATAGATGGATGGATGGACAGATAGATAAATGGATGGATGGATGGGCGGATAGATAGATAGATAGATAGATAGATAGATAGATAGATAGATAGATAGATAGATAGATAGATAGATAGATGGATAGATGGATAGATGGATAGATGGATAGATAGATAGATAGATAGATAGATGGATGGATGGACAGATAGATAGATGGATGGACGGATAGATGGATATATAGATAGATGGATAGATGGATGGATGGATGGATGGATGGATGGATGGATGGATAGATAGATAGATAGATAGATAGATAGATAGATAGATAGATAGATAGATAGATGGATAGATGGATGGATGGACAGATAGATAGATGGATGGACGGATAGATGGATATATAGATAGATGGATAGATAGATAGATGGATGGATGGATAGATGGATGGATGGATGGATGGATGGATGGATGGATGGATGGATGGATGGATAGATAGATAGATAGATAGATAGATAGATAGATAGATAGATAGATAGATAGATAGATAGATAGATAGATAGATAGATGGATGGATGGACAGATAGATAGATGGATGGACGGATAGATGGATATATAGATAGATGGATAGATAGATAGATAGATGGATGGATGGATGGATGGATGGATGGATGGATGGATGGATGGATGGATGGATGGATGGATAGATAGATAGATAGATAGATAGATAGATAGATAGATAGATAGATAGATAGATAGATAGATAGATAGATAGATAGATAGATAGATAGATAGATAGATAGATAGATAGGAAGCATTCTTCACTCTGTCCTTCATCAATAGAAATTAATATGTAAATGTATGATTGTATGTTAATGTATTTGTGGTAGTGAAATCACATAATCAGTTTTAAATGAGCCATTTTTGCAGCTTTATTTCAATAAATGGATGTGTATGTATAGCAGCTTTGCAGACTGGGTTCTGTTTGCTCCTGAATGTATTGAGTTTCGAGTCCAGCTACTTCAGCCAAAGCAAATGTAACCAAAAACTCTTAAAATGGACATAATGATACATTTTGCAATTTTGTTTGGTGACTTTAGGAGTGCAGAAATGATACACTTGAGTTTACACAAGAGAATCGGGGGCTTATTGGGACTTTGAAACGAGGCACATTCTGTTAGCGTCTGAACATACGCTACAGCAGATGCTGCCTGTCATGAAGATGCTCTGAGTTTTGAAGATCTCTCTCTCTCTCTCTTCTTTCTCAAACAATGAATGTCCATGCCCCAATTCGAGCAGCCCTCTGGCCTAATGCAAGTCAGTTTCTCCTTCCGCCATTAGTTATTCTCTGTATGTGACATTCCTTTTAATGTCTCTCTGTCTTTCTGTGTGTGTGTGTGTGTGTGTGTGTGTGAGAGAGAGAGAGAGAGAGAGAGAGAGAGAGAGAGAGAGAGAGAGAATACTGTTTGGCCATGTTTTAAGGTTAGTGAGGAAAGACTATGTGAGAATAAACTTCCTGCTCTTCTCTTGTCCTCTTTCTGTTTTTCATCTGGTTTCTCCTGTACTTTTCATGACAGACAAAATTTGGAAACAAGCACTCGCGTCACTTCTTGATTAACCCAGCTGTTTCCTAAATGTTTGTTTCAAACGTCTAATATGAGATTTCACAGATAATGCTGATGCAGAGTACCTCCATTCAGTCTTTTTAAAGGAATCCATATTGGTTCCCCCCATGTTCATCTCTCTTTAGTGTGTGATGATGCTGTTTGAGCAGGAAAACGCTGCAGTAATTCTATATTCTATATGCAAAATAAAGGATGGGACATTCCCTAAACACTGGAAACAATGGACCAATCACAACACACCAATCCAACTGACCAATCAGAGCACACTGTGCTTTTCAGAAGGAGGGGCTTCATTGAGACAGGAACTAAACCGAGCGTTTCTGACAGACTGGGAAGAGACGAGATCAAACAATGAGAATATGGGGAAAATTGGGTGTTTTTTGAAAACATATCATCATATTATCAAAAACAAAATTAAGACTTTGTAAGAAGGCATAATAGGTCTCCTTTAAATATTTTAATTTATTATTATTATTGTGTGTGCTTGTGTGCTTGTGTGTGTGTGTGTGTGTGTGTGTGTGTGTGTGTGTGTGTGTGTGTGTGTGTGTGTGTGTGTGTGTGTGTGTGTGTGTGTGTGTGTGTGTGTGTGTGTGTGTGTGTGTGTGTGTGTGTGTTTAAGATAGAAATGCTCTTCATGCTCTTCTTATGTCCTCTTTCTGTCTTTCGCCTGGTTTCTCCTGTACTTCTCATGACCTCCTTCTCTCTTGCCCTCAAAATCTCTCTTTCTCTGTGTCTCTCGTTCCCCCGTGTGTAGCAGTGCGGCGTCACTCTCTGCGTGCGTCAGTGTGCCATTACGTCAGCCCTGCATCGCGTCACTGCTGAGGTGCAGATGAGCTAACGTTGCTTTTTCTCTCTCCCCCTTTGTCTCTTTCTCTCCCGCTACCTGTGCATTTAACTCTATCTCTCCCTAACACCAACTTACCGTCTCTCTCCTTCTCTTCTCATCCAGTCTTCGGGCACCAGCGTGACGGTGGACATAGCGGTGATGGGCGAGGCCCACGGACTGATCTCAGATTTGCTGGCTGACCCCTCCCTCCCTCCCAACACCTGCAGCACCCTGCGGGCCGTCAGCAACCTGCTCAGCACCCAGCTCACCTTCCAGCCGCTGCACCACCGGCCGCGCCTGAGCCCCCTGCTGGCCTTCAGCGACGGACACACCTGCTCCGACTCGGAGGAGGTGCCGGAGAAAGGAGAGAAGCTGGCCATCCCGAAGGTAAGGCCACACCCTCCCAGGTACCAGGATTTGACCCTTCGCTAGGCCCCGTCTTAAAAATACAACTAACCAATCTGACTTTTACAGCTCTTGTACCCCCGCCTACTTTTTTCCATTTACGTACATTTTTTGATAACACATAGGTTTCCTTCGTTAACAATAGTTAACATGAACAAATGCTTAACAATAAACAATACTTCTACAGTGTTTATTAATCTTAGTTCATGTTAACATTAACATTTACTACTCCATTTACTAACACAAATATGAACAACTTTTAATAACTTCTGTAAGAACATGTTGCTCGTTGTTAGTCTGTTAATGCATTAATTAATGGTAATAAACAAGACCTTAAGGGCCAGTCACACAGCGAAAACGCATGAATCACGCACAGATTTTCATTTCTGCGCGGAGCGTGCTTCAAATGCGTATTTCGTTGATGGAATGAACGTGAATCAGTGATTGTAAGTGGATGTGCGTCGAAAGCGGTTTGTGTGTGATTTTGAGTTTTGAACGGTTAAAATTTTTTTGTCCGTTATTCATGAGTCGGCGTGCGTAGTTTATGCGTTGAGTATGCGTGACTATGCGCGGTACACGCGTCGGCCATCAGTGCTTCTGCGTCGGAACTGGTTCGAAACCGCGCACGTCCACTGACGCCCCACCTTCATATCACTCATGAACCGCGCACGTATCACGTTCATTCCACTGACAACGTGGATTCTGAAAGTGATTTTACATGGAACGTTCTTGAAGCGTGCGTGTTTGGACGCGCTCCGTCAGTGATTTATGCGTCGGGCGTGCGTCGAATGTTCGTGGAATACTTTGGTCAATTTCTTGACGCACAAGCACGCACAAACCCAATCTGTGCGTGATTTGTGCGTGATTTGTGAGTGATTCGTGCGTGATCGGCTGTGTGACTGGCCCTTTATTGTGAAGTGTTACTGTTGTGTTAGTGGTGGTAGATCTTTTCTTCCATTTGTGCTGAAAATCTGAATATAAAACAGAACTGTAGGGCGGGGACATAGTTCTATGCATTGGTTATTGATTGGGTTTTGAAACGAAATTATTGGAATCGCTATATGGATAATGTGATTATTAAACTCTGAAAGGCTACGATTTAAAGAAATAAATGAGAGTGCTGCACATTTCGAAGTAAAAACATGGCGCTGTTGCAGTTTCTACAGGCTTGTGCTTTCAGAGAAGTTCACCGCCACCATATAGCCCACATTTATGCCAAGCGATTGCTTTGATATACTGTTGATGAATTATGACAATGTTTACTTTATGATGTTTATATCATACTTGCAAACTATATTTTTGCTGTTCCATAAGAGGCATCTACTGTCAGAGAGTGAATTTGCTTTTTCATTCAGCTTGTGGATTGAAAAGAAGCTAATAGGCGTTCTAAAAATCTAATTAGGATATACACAAATAATTGAGGAAGGAAGTGTGTCACTGTGTGGGGAGCCTGGTATTGGTGAGCTACTTCACTGTGAAAAGTTATTTAACGCTTTGGAGTGCATTTGAATATTGCCGAATGAATGAAAACAAATGATGAATGATGAATGAAACCGAATGATGTTATTTTTCAACAAGACAGTGATCCTGCCCACACTCCAAAGATAAACCAAGAAGTGGCTTGAGAACAAGTCTATCAGGCTCATGTTTTGGCTAGTCAGATCCCAAATTTGAACCCTGATAGTGAATATAAACTCTCATTTTTCAACTAGTCATGAACTGTTTGAAGCCATTAACACTGAGTAGAACTGACTCTTCTTCCTGTTAAAAGCTGTTTACAAGCTGATGAAGGCTAATTCGTGCTAATTTCCTGACCAGTGATTTATGATTAAATTGGCTAAATATTTTGCCATTTGTTTAGCCGAGGAGTGTTTTAAATGAATCAAAATATATAATAATTTATAATTTTGACTCATGGCTAGAACAAAATGGCTGAAATGTGAGGTTTACCCTTTTATAAAATGTTTTGTTTTTATCTAAATATTGATATATTTAAATTGGCACATTTATAGTCGTTTTATTATACCCCACCCATGTGGTCTTTAAAAGCCTTAAAAAGCCATTTTTGTTGTTGTTGTTTTTTACTTCAGATACCCTGCATTGATTAGACATTACAAGGTTGAAGTATTTGAAATATTTCCACAGATAAAGATCTATATATATATATATATATATATATATATATATATATATATATTTTTTTTTTTTTTTTTTTTTTTTTTTTTTTTTTTTTTTCACAATAAGATCTATATTTTTTGGGAAAATACAGGATAAACTTTCGACTTTCATGCCGACTTAACCCAAATCTACCAACATTTCTTCTACCATTTAATTATTTTGATTTGATGCAAAAATATATTTTGAAAAACTGGTGCAAGATCAATTTTTTTATTTTCTAAAAACGCCATGAATAATTTCAAATGATATAACTGAATTATAAATAATAGTACAATATATTTTAAGATTATTGCAAAATAATCATGTTTGGGTGTGTGTCAAAATTGTCCTGTTTATTTTTTTCCTGGTTACCCATGTGCTCTTCTGTTGTCACTGTAGTCACCTGTCAAGTCATTAATCAGCTTACTAGTCTTGTCAGCTGTGTTTTATTTCTATTATCATCCCCAGTGTATATTTACCCTGTGTCCTCCCTCAGTCTTTGTCCGTTCTCGTCTACATCCACGTCAGTGTCTTTCTCTTCAAGATGGTCATTGTAGCGTTAGTGTGGATATTGAGTGGAAGTTTATTGAGTATCCTGTCCTGAGTTCTTCCTATTCATCTGAGTTTGTTTATTAAAATACTATTTTTGTTACTTCCCTCGTCTTCGTCCTTCCTCACCACACTGTACCGTGACAGAAGAACAAACCTCAAGCAGGAAGTAAGGATGGATCTGGCAGAGAGGAGAGCTCCTTCTCTCCCTCTGCCAGAACGGACGGTAACTGCAGGAGATTGTCGAAGAGTTCCTGGAGCCTGCCTATCTGGTGAGCTGGAGTGACACTGTGCTCAATTCATGCTTCCGGATGGGACTGGATGACAAACTTTTTCGATTCCTGCCTTCTGGTGAGTGTTCTGTACCCTTAGCTGATTTCATTAATCATGTCCTCCTGCTAAACGGCTCTAAGTTAGTTGTCGAGGGAAGTAGAATAAATTTCCTGCCGTCATTCTGTTCCATCTGGAAAACAGTTGAGCACTTCAGCTCACCCAAGAACTACCACCCTGTCTGCTCCAGCAAGACGAGCTTCCCAGTCTGCTCCAGTGAGACAATCTCCCCACTCTGCTCCAGTGAGACAATCTCTCCAGTCTGCTCCAGTGAGACAATCTCCCCACTCTGCTCCAGTGAGACAAGCTCTCCAGTCTGCTCCAGTGAGTCAAGCTCCCGAGTCTGCTCCAGCGAGTCAAGCTCCCCAGTCTGCTCCAGCGAGTCAAGCTATCACATCTGTTCCAGTGAGACAAGCTCCCCAGTCTGGTCCAATGAGACAAGCTCTCAAATCTGCTTCATCGAGACAAGCTCTCACATCTGCTCCAGCGAGTCAAGCTCCCCAGTCTGCTCCAGCGAGACAAGCTCTCACATCTGCTCCAGCGAGTCAAGCTCTCACATCTGCTCCAGTGAGACAAGCTCTCACATCTGCTCCAGCGAGTCAAGCTCTCACATCTGCTCCAGCGAGTCAAGCTCCCCAGTCTGCTCCAATGAGACAAGCTCTCACATCTGCTTCATCGAGACAAGCTCTCACATCTGCCCCAGCGAGTCATGCTCCCCAGTCTGCTCCAGTAAGTCAAGCTCCCCAGTCTGCTCCAATGAGACAATCTCTCACATCTGCTTCATCGAGACAAACTCTCACATCTGCTCCAGCGAGTCAAGCTCTCACATCTGCTCCAGTGAGACAAGCTCTCACATCTGCCCCAGCGAGTCAAGCTCTCACATCTGTTTCATCGAGACAAGCTCTCACATCTGCTCCAGTGAGACAAGCTCTCACATCTGCTTCATCGAGACAAGCTCTCACATCTGCCCCAGCGAGTCAAGCTCCCCAGTCTGCTCCAGCGAGACAAGCTCTCACATCTGCTCCAGTGAGACAAGCTCCCCAGTCTGCTCCAGCGAGTCAAGCTCTCACATCTGCTCCAGTGAGACAAGCTCCCCAGTCTGCTCCAGTGAGACAAGCTCTCACATCTGCTCCAGTGAGACAAGCTCCCCAGTCTGCTCCAGCGAGTCAAGCTCTCACATCTGCTCCAGTGAGACAAGCTCCCCAGTCTGCTCCAGTGAGACAAGCTCTCACATCTGCTCCAGTGAGACAAGCTCCCCAGTCTGCTCCAGTGAGACAAGCTCTCACATCTGCTCCAGTGAGACAAGCTCTCACATCTGCTCCAGTGAGACAAGCTCTCACATCTGCTCCAGCGAGTCAAGCTCTCACATCTGCTCCAGCGAGTCAAGCTCCCCAGTCTGCTCCAATGAGACAAGCTCTCACATCTGCTTCATCGAGACAAGCTCTCACATCTGCCCCAGCGAGTCATGCTCCCCAGTCTGCTCCAGTAAGTCAAGCTCCCCAGTCTGCTCCAATGAGACAATCTCTCACATCTGCTTCATCGAGACAAACTCTCACATCTGCTCCAGCGAGTCAAGCTCTCACATCTGCTCCAGTGAGACAAGCTCTCACATCTGCCCCAGCGAGTCAAGCTCTCACATCTGTTTCATGGAGACAAGCTCTCACATCTGCTCCAGTGAGACAAGCTCTCACATCTGCTTCATCGAGACAAGCTCTCACATCTGCCCCAGTGAGTCAAGCTCCCCAGTCTGCTCCAGCGAGACAAGCTCTCACATCTGCTCCAGTGAGACAAGCTCCCCAGTCTGCTCCAGCGAGTCAAGCTCTCACATCTGCTCCAGTGAGACAAGCTCCCCAGTCTGCTCCAGTGAGACAAGCTCTCACATCTGCTCCAGTGAGACAAGCTCCCCAGTCTGCTCCAGCGAGTCAAGCTCTCACATCTGCTCCAGTGAGACAAGCTCCCCAGTCTGCTCCAGTGAGACAAGCTCTCACATCTGCTCCAGTGAGACAAGCTCCCCAGTCTGCTCCAGTGAGACAAGCTCTCACATCTGCTCCAGCGAGTCAAGCTCTCACATCTGCTCCAGTGAGACAAGCTCTCACATCTGCTCCAGCGAGTCAAGCTCCCCAGTCTGCTCCAATGAGACAAGCTCTCACATCTGCTCCAGCGAGTCAAGCTCCCCAGTCTGCTCCAATGAGACAAGCTCTCACATCTGCTCCAGCGAGTCAAGCTCCCCAGTCTGCTCCAATGAGACAAGCTCTCACATCTGCTCCAGCGAGTCAAGCTCCCCAGTCTGCTCCAATGAGACAAGCTCTCACATCTGCTTCATCGAGACAAACTCTCACATCTGCTCCAGCGAGTCAAGCTCTCACATCTGCTCCAGTGAGACAAGCTCTCACATCTGCCCCAGCGAGTCAAGCTCTCACATCTGTTTCATCGAGACAAGCTCTCACATCTGCTCCAGTGAGACAAGCTCTCACATCTGCTTCATCGAGACAAGCTCTCACATCTGCCCCAGCGAGTCAAGCTCCCCAGTCTGCTCCAGCGAGACAAGCTCTCACATCTGCTCCAGTGAGACAAGCTCCCCAGTCTGCTCCAGCGAGTCAAGCTCTCACATCTGCTCCAGTGAGACAAGCTCCCCAGTCTGCTCCAGTGAGACAAGCTCTCACATCTGCTCCAGTGAGACAAGCTCCCCAGTCTGCTCCAGCGAGTCAAGCTCTCACATCTGCTCCAGTGAGACAAGCTCCCCAGTCTGCTCCAGTGAGACAAGCTCTCACATCTGCTCCAGTGAGACAAGCTCCCCAGTCTGCTCCAGTGAGACAAGCTCTCACATCTGCTCCAGTGAGACAAGCTCCCCAGTCTGCTCCAGCGAGTCAAGCTCTCACATCTGCTCCAGCGAGTCAAGCTCCCCAGTCTGCTCCAGCGAGACAAGCTCTCACATCTGCTCCAGTGAGACAAGCTCCCCAGTCTGCTCCAGTGAGACAAGCTCTCACATCTGCTCCAGTGAGACAAGCTCCCCAGTCTGCTCCAGTGAGACAAGCTCTCACATCTGCTCCAGCGAGTCAAGCTCCCCAGTCTGCTCCAGCGAGTCAAGCTCTCACATCTGCTCCAGTGAGACAAGCTCCCCAGTCTCCAATGAGACAAGCTCCCCAGTCTGCTCCAGCAAGTCAAGCTCTTACATCTGCTCTAGCGAGACAAATTCCCAGAGTGCTCTCCAGAAGAGGTAGCACTGACCATTATGGCCACAGTGCTATTATGTGTGTGGGCCATGCAACCACTCCGGAATGCTCTCCAGAGTCTCTGGAGAGCTCAACCCAGTCTCTGGTTTTGTCCAGATCTCCTGATCCCTCATCACAACCAAGGAGGCTGACCTTTTCTCCATTGCAGAAGCTGATTTTCCATGGTCCCCTGAAATCCTGGCGCCCCCCTGGGGGGTCCGAGAGCAGCCCTGGTCACCCGACCATGAACCCCAGGACTCCAGGGTGCCCTCCCCCATTTTCCAGTTTGGACTATGTCCCAGTTAGGTCACGCTTTCCGGGAGGGTTGGTACTGTCATAGATCTGTCCTTTTTGTTTATGTTCTTCCTGGTTCCCCATGTGCTCCTCTGTTGTCATCGTAGTCTCCTGACGTGTCATCAATCAGCTTGTTAGTCTTGTCAGCTGTGTCTCATTTCTATAATCATCCCCAGTGTATATTTACCCTGTGTTCTCCCTCAGTCTTTGTTTGTTCTCGTCTACATCCACGTCTCAGTTGCATCCTTGTCTTCAAGATCATCATTGTACATTACTGTTTTGAGTTGAAGTTTGTTTAGTATCCTGTCCTGAGTTCTACTATTTACGTTACTTCTGTACTCTGTTACTCTGTACCGAGACAGTGTGGAGGCTGACTCTGATTGTCATTTACAATGCTTTCTCTATGGAGAAAATGAATGTAATACTGAATTTAATTCTCTGTTCAACTATCGTTTTCCATTCTATAATGGAGCAATATGAGTTTAGAGAATTTTAATTGGAATTATGCAAAAATACAGTAAAACGTTCAGTCTAATAGCAGTAGTGCATCTATATTTGCTCAATTTCAATTAATTTCTATATTGATAAGACTCATAGAAATGATGGTAGCTAAAGTCTTTACAGTTGTGTTCACTTTCTTGATTATTCAGTTTAAAATGATATGAATGTAAATTACAGTGAATGACATGCCACAATTAATTCCTGCCAAAGAAAGAGTAATATCCAGTCACTTTATAAGCCCATTTCACTGAAAATCATGCCGTTCAAAAAAACACCTATGGGATGTTCTGAAAAACTTGTCCAGCGGGGAATAAGGCTTAGTGAAGGGTCAATTAGGCTTCTGTTTTTCTGAAGCTGTGTTTTTACATTGTTTCTATTGCTACAGTGTAATTCATGAATAGCTTGTGTTATCTTGGTGGAACCACTGAAGACTTTCAGACAAAGGAAAAAGACTCTATTGTGTTTAATGGTTTACTGCCATGGCCAATGCCCTGTGTTTTTCATCACACACACATCCTCATTCACGCCAGCATGGCAGGTCTCTAATGTAGCGGACAATGACGCACATTCTCACAGAAGCCTTTTAATGTTTCACCAGCACTGCAGTTAAAAATGCATGCCGGCACTTAAAGAGTAGGTGAGGCAAAAGTCACTATCCGTCGAGCTCTTTTCCCATGCTGCAGTGCTCAGCAAACAACATTAGGAGATGTTTATTAACGCCCATTCATTACACCTGGTCCATATGTAGGTCACACCGCACTACACTCTGATAGTGAATAGAATTCAGAGCGCCAGCTTCAGCCTCTATTATTTTTCCACAGCATATATAATGTGATATTTTGGCAGTATGAAGAAAAACACAAGCTAGTCTAGTTCTTTAAGCCGCGTTTTATCTGTCAGTGCTGCAGCTGTGTCAACAGCAGAAATATCGGCATGAAACGCAAGGAACGATTTCGCCGGTGACACGATTCATACAAGGTCACGGCGCGCGACAGCTCCTCGTTCCCCCTCGGAGGAAATACTTGTGGCCTGTCTGGGTGTCCAGTTTGGCAGCGGGGCATTGGCTTTGGCCATGACAGGAAATGGGGCTTTTTCACATAAATCCCAAATCACTTTCCCTGTATATTTTAACTCAAACAAGAAAAACACTTTTCCTAAGGTGTTACATTTCTGGATACTTCAGCACTGCTGATTGAATGTCCATTTCTCTGAAGCCGGTAAACACGCAACATAGTTAACTGTAGGTCAGAAACTGCAAACCTTTAACGCATTATACATGCATGAGCTCCCCATCTTAGAAAGTACTATTAAGATTTAAAGGCTGATTCCTCCAGTATTTTCCTACTTCAGGATTTCGAGCGAGTGCATACCTTTGTCCCAGACGTTTTAAATGCAAATCTGTTCGAGAAATAATAGGAAAAGAAAGTAGTTGAACTGACCGGTTCACTACACTCTCAGGGCCTGACTATTCCCTGCAGGTTTTGTTAGTTTTAATTAGGGATATTATATATATTTATTTATTTAAAAAAAATTTTTTTTGTCATTTTACAGCAAAATCCTAGTGATTACAGATATATATATATATATATAGCTTACCCCTAATGAAAACTATGTATATTGATGTTTTTAATCCTTTCTAATGATATTTGATATATTACTGTAATTTCTCTGTAATGGCTTAAACGTGTTTTTTTACTAAAAAGATTGAAAATGTTTAATCTAAGAAGTGAAATGACGTATAAATCTAATCAAAGCACCTATGATGAAGCATGTTTGATCATTTTGAATTATATATACACCTATACAACAACATTATTTAGTTTTTTTTTTAGTTGTCTTTAGTTTTTCTTCACTTTTATCCAAAGCGACTTACATTGCATTCAAGAAACACATTGACATTCTAATCAGTTCTTGCTTTCCCTGGGGATCAAACACATAAATTTGCCGTTGCAAGCGCCACTCACTACTGTTTGAGCTACGCTTTTTTTTAAACCTGTAATCACTGGGATTTTGCTGTAAAATGACAAAATGATTACTTTGAGAACATTTATTCAGTGACCTGGGGTTGAGGGTGTGATTTGAAACAAAGAAACTTTGCACATACCGTTTTAATGAATGGATGTGATTATTAAGACAGTTCTTAAACTGTGACAATATGGGAAAGAATTTGGAGTTTAAATGTGCTTAACTTTTGAGAAAGTAATAGTATAATTCACGTTAAGAGTCCAAAAGTGCTCTGAGTCAATGGTTTATGTATTTGTGATACATAATTCAATGAAACTTGCCAAATTGTGTGGGCATAACTGCCTGGCTTTCATACAAAGACATTATTAACGCATGCAAAAACAAGAGAGAACCAACTAAATATTTTGTGTATTAACTGTAACTATGTTTTTCTATGCATTTTTGCATAGTAAGATAAACTTTTGTCAGAGAAATACCTTAACCAAGTGTAGTGTTTTATTCTTCGCTAATAAAATATTTTCCTCATACAGTGGTACCTCGAGATACGAAATTAATCCGTTCCGAGGCGGCCTTCGTATAATGAGTTTTTCGTATCTTGGAACACATTTTACATGTAAAATGGCTAATCCGTTCCAAGCCCTCCAAAAACACCCCATTAAATTTCATAATAAAGCTAAATTGACCTATAAACAATGAAATAACGTAAAAAGTCGAAGCTTACCTTTCGAGTGAGGCTATCTCCGAAAGTGGCGGCAGAGGAGGAGAAGGAAAAAAGTCAAATAACGTACGTGCATAACGTTGTCGGCAGGATTCGAACCTGCACGGGGAAACCCCAATGGATTTCTAGTTCAGCGCCTTAACCTCTCAGCCACGTTTCACATTCAAAGATCTCGTGGCTTGGCTAGCATCAGGAACCAATGGGAGAGCAGGAGGATGGTGGCGAGTCTACTATAACTAAGATGGCGGCGTGCGGCGCGGGTTTCAAAATTGTTATGGGGCGAATCTCGGACTTTCAGAAACCTTTCGTATCTTGAAAACTTTTCGTATGTAGAGCAGTAAAATATTTAATCTTTGCTTTCGTAACTTGGATTTTTCGTAAGTTGAGCCTTTCGTATCTCGAGGTACCACTGTATTTGGATGGTTTAATCGGACAAAACAAATATACTGTACTGCAACTATTGTAGCTCAATATTTTTAACCAAATGTTTAATATACAGACATGCCCTTGGCAGGTTTTGTGAGATTCTCTAGTATAGGCTAGTGTAGACTATATCTCCGCGCTGTCACTCCGGCTGGAGAAGATCGGACGAGACTCAGCTCACAGATGCCCAAGCGTTGAACCTCTGCAACACTGACAGTCTGTCCGTGTGAGAGAGAGACGCCACGGCAGGAGAGGAGACGCGCATTCCGAGCACCTTCTCCAACATCAGTCCTGCTACATCCACTCAAACATGTTCCTCCCAACTTCAGCTGACAGCCATTCCAGCTGAATTAATATCACACGCTCGTATCACAGAGATGTTTTCATGTTGTGGCTATAGATTGTTGGATGAGTATTTCCGTGACCTAAAATACACATATCTGCGACTTCTGACCCCGACGCTCGCCCAGTCTGGTTGTAATGGGAAGGTGGTGGTATCCCAGAATGCCCAGAGCATGTAGTGATGAGCGCACGGCACTGGGGCAGTCGGAGAGTTGGGGTTGGGGACGTACGCATATGCCCTCTGGTTCTCTACTCACAGCATCTGAAATATTCATGTTGCTGTCAAGAGAGTTTCTTTCCAGCCCTGACTCTCAGGGTAATGCAGTTCTGAAACTTTTTGTACAGCATTGTTCAATTTTATACTATCCAAAACATACTTAAAGTCCCCCTGAAGTCAATCATTTTACGTTGTGTCTGCTTAGACTAGGTGCAAAAAGCCAGGCTTGTTGACAAAGTCTATAGGGCAGTCACACAGCCGATCACGCACAGATTGCGGTTGTGTGTGCTTGTGCATCGAGAAATTGACCAAAGTATTCCACCAACATTCGACGTACACCTGACGCGTGAATCACTGACGGAGCGCGTCCAAACAACGAACAAGCACTTTCAGAATCCACATTGTCAGTGGAATGAACGTGATACGTGCGCGGTTCATGCGTGGTTCATGAGTGATATGAAGGTGGGGCGTCAGTGGACGTGCGCGGTTTTGAACCAGTTCCGACGCATAAGCACTGACGGCCGACGCGTGTCCCACGCATAGTCACGCATACTCGACGCATAAACTACGCACGCCGACTCAAGAATAACGCAAAAATTTTGAACCGTTCAAAACTCAAAATCACGTACAAACCACCTTCGACGCACATCCACTTACAATCACTGATGGTCCACGTTCGTTCCACCGACGAAATACGCATACGACGCACACTCCGCGCAGAAACGAAAATCTGTGCGTAATTCGTGCGTGATTCACGCGTTTTCGCTGTGTGACTGGCCCTTATTCACATTAACTCCACAGACTAACATCTGATTGGGCCAAAATTACAGAAGATACTACCGTTAATTTATCAACGGTAGCAATAGTGTATGGGTAAAGCACGTGGCTGTAAATCGACCTGAGTTAGAATCTGCCTTTACTCCCTTTTTCCATCACATATCAGATCGGAAATGCATTTATTTTCCATAAAAACTATAAAAAAAATCAAAAAGTGGAAATAAAGTGTCTAACATGTTTAATAAAGTGTTTATTGGTTAGGGTTACGGTAAGGTTAGGGAGAGGGTTATTATTTTTTATGTACTTAACATACATTCTTGCCATGGCTGTGATGCGTTACTTTTTCTGGAGTTTCGTTGAAATACATAAAAGGTACCAGATGTGTGATTCAGACAGTATACCTGTATGACCTATGGTATACCTGTATGTTTCTTTCTTCTGTGAAAAGATTTTTTGAAAAATGGTTGGATGTCCCTTTAAGTGCGTATGTCTAGTTTATTTTATACCACAGACATGTTCCAGATCTCCCAAGCTTTCCGATTGGTTTACAGCTTGTGATGTAAAGAAGCCGAGTGATGATGCATTTCTCCAGGGTCTTCCATCTGTTCTGTTCCCATTTTCCCAGTTGGGGGAAGGGCTTATTATTCCCTGATGGACCGCTGTCATCTGCCGCCCTCAGATGTTTGGCTTAACGCACAGACTCGCTCTCTAAATACACGCACTCACACACTAAGATTTACATCATTTACGTAAAATGCAGTCCAACTTTAATCTAAACAAGTGCTTTGTTTAACAACCGCACTGCCAAAAGTGTTCATTTGGCCTTTGGTTTGTCATACACATGTGGCTTTATTTTGTCTGGGTCGGTGTTAATTGATTGTAATTGGTGATGTGACTTTTGACAAGCTTCAAAACTGACCTTCTCCGAGAATTTGTGTTTCTAAGTGTTTTGCTCCACTGTCAGCACTGTTTTAGACTAAACTTAATGTATGTCCTCTTTGAATAACAGCGTTTGAGGCGAAGTTTGCCTCCGGGGCTTTTAAGACGGATATCTTCCACGTGGACCACCACCACCTCAGCCACGGGCCTGCCCACCCTCGAACCCGGGCCGGTCAGACGAGACCGCAGTGCCAGCATCAAAACACCTCATGATGGCCCTTCCAGCAGGTAATGAACGCCTCCTTTCTCATCCAGATGCAATGCACACTGAAATCATTTAGTTCATCAAACTAACTTACAGTACACTTATTATAATTCAGTCCACATTCAGTCACGACTTTCCTTTTGGCTGACATCACCTAGATTGAGGGGTGCAGTGATGACGTACAGTGTTTTTGTTAAGTTAGCATCACCCTAGTTCCCTCCACAAAAACCCAATCGGATTTTTCCATCACCTTTTGAACTGTTGCAAAAAAATAAAATATGTGACCAATGAAGGTTTATGACACTTATGATGAAGGTTTTGTTCATCAAGATAATCACACATGAACAACTTCAAAAGATACAGTGTAAAAGAAATACCCCCATTCAACTGAAACACTAAGTTGCTGCCTTAAATTAAAGGGATAGTTCAGCCAAAAATGGAAATTCTGTCATCATTTACTCACTAAGCTGCTCCAAACCTTTATAAATTTCTTTCTTCTGCTGAACACGAAAGATATTTGGAAGGATGTCGGTAACCAAACAGTTGATCCATTGATTTCCATAGTAATTTCTATAGTTCTTATTTCTATAGTAACTGTGTGGTTACCCATATTCTTCAAAATATCTTCTTTCATGTGCAGCAGAAGAAAGAAATTCAAATGTTTGGAGCAACTTGACGGTG
Source organism: Rhodeus uyekii (assembly GCA_037043235.1). Lineage (NCBI taxonomy): Eukaryota > Metazoa > Chordata > Actinopteri > Cypriniformes > Acheilognathidae > Rhodeus > Rhodeus uyekii. The sequence goes on along the minus strand of JAWRVZ010000042.1, from coordinate 86,143 downwards.
AGTAAATAATGACAGAATTTTTAGTTTTGGCTTGAACAACTTGAACAACCTTGATTGGCCATTGCATTCAAGAAATCAACAGATATCAAAACACAGACGCAAAACACATTATGAATAGAAACCTTTGTTGCTCCCCAGAGCACAAACACAAATATGCACTGGAGCGTTGACTAAATGTTTCGCCAATATTCCCCGGAGCCCTAAGCAGCCGCTTATCTTGCTTATTGGTGGAGTCCTGCCCTGATTTTAGGCTACTGTTGTAGGTAATGAAGCCTTTCTAAAGTTTTGCCAATAGTAAACTCAGTAATTTAATTCCAGCTATCATTAATGCAATAAAAGTAACAACATAATGATGTTATGCTCTGTTCTAGCCCATGCAATCAATTCCTTATGGATAAAATCAAGTCCCACCTTACATTCTTTTGTCAAACTGAAATATGTCAAATGGGTTGCAAATGCGGTTGCATGTTGAATTAAAGTGTCTGGATCACAGTGATGATGATAGTATCAACTTTTCTATATCCTTTTGGTGAGCAGCCCAAGTCTTTAACTTGTATTTGGACACTTAAAAATGTTATTGCAAAAGTATCTCAAAATCTTTTCACTCTCACTGTTTTTACTCAATGTCTTTTAAATCTTTTCCATTGATGAAATTTTGCATAATTTATGACAGCGCTTCCCCCTCATTGGTTGAATTTTCCAGCAGTCCATGATTTTACTGTTATATGATAGGGGGCGCTATTATGCATCTTCTGAAAGTGTACAGAATCTCTGGATCAAAACACAGGTTCCAAAGAAGCAGAAGCAAGCAATTAAAGTTTGCACATGTTGTATTCTTTGATTTTCTCAGTGTTTTGTTCAAAATGTTGCTTTTATTATGCAACTTACATTCAAGTGTTGATAGAAAAAGAATGAATGAAGCTAGAATATAAGTGGTTGTTATTTTTATTTATTTATTTATTTTTGATGTTCAGATATTCATACAACTAAATATTCTGGGAGCTGGCTGGCAGCACATATAATGGGGGGGGGGGGGAGTTAATCAGCTGTTGGTGATTTTTAGTGGACGGATGAAGTCAGTTGTCCTCAAGTTCACATAGGTGTCCTAACAGAGAAACCACATGTGTAGTTCATCACATTAACTGCGCACATGTTCGCAAACAGAAAGTGTCTAAATACTTTATTTTGAAGCCGTTATCTATTTTTTTTATTATTACAAACCTAAACACTGACATTTTTATTTGAGAAGTATGCTTGTGCTTTTGTAATCTAATGCAATGAGATTTGCACATACTTCTAAGCTCTGCTTGTAAGTGACTCACAGAGTGTTTTGAAGCGACAGTACATACTTTTTGAAAATATGAGTCCACAGAGAGTTTCTGGGGATTTCTCTGAATCCACTTTTATCACTTTGCCCTCATTTTGTTTTGTTTGTCATCATTGTCTCGTACGTTAGTGTTTCGCACAGCTGTTGCGGATCGCCGTCAAGCGCTTGAACTTTCCAGAGCACCTACACCCTGCCTCGCTCCGTCTGAATGTTTGATTCACATTTAATAATGTCCATCTTTGGGCATTTCTCCACCTTTATATCTCTTATTTCAGCTTGAGTTATATAGCCCAGCTAAAGTTCAGCCCATTAATACGGATATCCAGATAGCCATCTGCACTGTGTAGACAGAGAGTTTAAAGAGGCTTCCTGGAGACACGAGAGCCAGGGTTGTGTTTAGATTCAGATCCTGTCGAAATAAAAGCCTCGGTGAAAAATGGAGGGTCACACGGTTCCCTGCATTACCATGTTGAGGCTGGTCTTAAAGTGCCAGGTCTCCTTAATGGACATCTGAAGAGTGTTCCCACAGCAGGAGGCCTGTTCGCTCGGATCCTTTAAAGCTGGCAGGAAAATTCAAGTCTGAACCCCTCTCCAAAAATACGCCACTTGGACTTCTTTAACCCGGGAAAGTGCATTGTGAACTTTCATCATGTGCAAGTTTACTCTGTCTTGTTGAGTTAAGGTGAAGTATCTTCATCAAGGACACAGTACATGCACGCAAATAATCTGATGAAAACTTGATCTGATTGACTTTTTTTGCAGTCAGTAAAACAACATACCAGGTAAAACCATGAAATTTTCTCCTCTTTTGCAGTTTGGTGAACAGTGACTCATGGAACAACTCCCTTATGCTCACCATTTCCAAGAGCAGATCCATGTCCGCTTCATACGCTGCCTCCGCCACCAACCACATCTATAGCAAGAGCCGAAGAGGTAGTGCTCTGTGTGTGTGTTTGTCAAGTGAAAGGCGATAAATGGGCTTTGGCAGTGCCGGTGTGATGCCTCTGCTCTTTGACAGGTTACCCTTCTTCCAACATCTCACCTCTGACTTCACCCTGCCACTCCCCTCCAGTCCAGGGCACGCCGGTCAACAGCCCCACCAACAAAAGCCCTTCAGTGGAGCTGCCTGACACAGAGCTTCCGCAGGGCGACGTCCCGCCGCCACGCAGCCCGCACAAAGCCTTAACCCACAGTCAGAGCGCCCCTAGCCCCAGTACCACACACTGGGTGCCTCCTCCACTTTGTAGCAGGTAAAAACTAAGGACTTAAGATATACAAAGACAGTGACTATTATGCTACATAGGAGTGCATGAAGTGTCCAACAATCCACACTTAGGCCTTGTCCCAAATGGCATATGCACTTTCGGTCTTGTCTAGACTTGGCTGCCGCGTGTGTGTCTGTCCATTAAGACAGTGAGACCGTTGGGTGTCCCATTCGTCAGGTTTTAGATTTCAGAAGGGTGCCTGCAAGCGCCACTTTACTGTCGATATGCACCCTGTCCAGTCATCAATTGGTAAAGTCATTGCGTCACCGCAACTGCTGTTAGAAGTTCCACTTGCTATAGAAACAGTCAGTGTGCTTTCGACTGTACATGTGCATCGGCTGGTCTAGCCTTAAATTATGCAGATTTTTGTTATAATTTGAGTGTTTAGAAACCAAATTTATGAGACAGTGGTTGTCAGATTTCACTTGTGATTTCAAATATGAAATTTAATCACGAGCTTGATGAACAGCTTTGGAGAATTTGATGTTTCCCTATTTAAAGAGATTAGAGCTGCACAAAGATGGCCGCCGAGTGAAATGATTCGTCTTGAAGGGACTTTGGGTAAAACCCCCCAAAAAATTCTTGATATTCACACTTTTTCACACAATTTGTGCACTCATTGTGGTTGAAATTCATTCAGTTTTGAAAGCAAATAAGAGAGCACTACATTTGTATTTGTATCTGAAAGCATTGTCACATTTTCCAAAAGTAATAAATCATTTTATATTTACATATTAATAATCTCATTCTTATAATTTAGCATTTAAATATTCATTTCATATCTTTTTTTTACCAGCTGTAATTTATTTCATGTATTATTATTTAATAAACAAACATGCCATGTATCATCCACAGTGCTCAAATCTATAATTTTATATTTGCATATGGCAAATTCATTTTTGTACTTAAAATATTGATCATATGTTTTTTTATAACAACTCTTGCTATTATTTCATATATGAATAAATGAATGAGCTATTTTTATATTGCATTTTAGTTATCAGATTTATATTTAAAGGGATAGTTCGGCCAAAAATAACAATTTTCTCCCCATTATGTTATTCCAAACCTGTATACATTTCTTTCTTCTGCTGAACACAAAAGATATTTTGAAGAATGTTAGTAACCAATTGGTTGATGGACCCCATAGACTTCCAACTCGTACAACTATGTGGTTAAACATGATCTTTTGTGTTCAGCAAAAGAACGAAATGTATACAGGTTTGAATAACATGAGGGTAAGTAAATAATGACAGAATTTTTGGCTGAATTTAAGAGTCCGAGTGTCATGCCATGTTGTTTGAGTAGTAGCAGTAGTTAGTGATATTCCTGAAAGAACACACCACAGGAAAAACTGAGCCTCTTATTAAAAAGTTACCCAAACAATGTGTACCGGGAAATGTGTTGCTTTTTGTGAATGATGTTCGCTTGGAAGTCTTTTTGAGGAATTCTGCTCATGCCAATTCCATGTAGGGCGACTAATGAGTGATTTTGAGAGCGGACATCGAGTTAATATCCATTTCGAGCACAAATCATCACTACGGTAAAACCACACGCTTGCTGTTTCCAAAGATCCGAGCGTATCCTGTGGCCCAGGATGTTCTACAACAGTGGACTGCAGCTTCAAGCCATTATGTGGTTACTGAACAACCGATCATTAACTGTGATCATTAACTGTGAAAAATAACCAACACTGTGTCTAAATATTAACAGATGGACATACATGGTCAGATCTGCTGCTCTACTCACAGCGATCAGTAATGTTCTGGTGATAAGACAAGGTCACCGTCCCCTTGGCCCGTAATGAATGCCGGTCACAAAGGAACAGCTTGATTAGGTTCTGTCTGGCCCGTTAATTCAAAGAGCTCAACTAAACAACAGTGACAACGGCTAGAGCGCTTGCACACACAACCAGGACGCCTCTCGATTTCAGGGCAAAATATTCAAATATGCAGTCACATAATGCATATACCATATGCACGCTTCCTAGCTTTCCTAACTCATTAAGCATACAAACAAAGCATAATGAACAGATTCTGGTGCCTACAATGATAGATGGTGTCTCTTTAAAGAAATATTGTCAACATAAAATGGCATTTTTCTATCGTAATCTGACTTATTTCAACCATGAGTGAAACAGGATAATCTGTGAGGGGAAAAAGAAAAGAAAAAAGTGTAGGATGTGACTTGATTTTATTCTCTGGGAATTGATTTAGTTGTGAAAATGATGAAATTTGATGAAAGATTTTGGAATATTTATTTATTTATTTATTTATTTGGAATAGCATTAACAGGCAAATCATCCACATTAAAAGCTGGAATGTTTCTACTTTAGTTGCTGTTGTACAACATTTTTGGCTATCATTATCATAAATATATTAGTTAAAATGCAATACAAAAGCATTTAAAGGCAAAACATTGAATTTTACATGTACTATAAAGTTAACTAAAATGAATCAGATAGACAGACAGACAAACAGACAGACAGATAGATAGATAGATAGATAGATAGATAGATAGATAGATAGATCTATTTTTATGTAGTATTTAAAACTAAAGCATAAACATTTAATTTACATTTTTATTTATTATTATTATATTTGTAATAAAATTTACAGACAAATGGTATTTTACTTGGTAATTTGATATTTTAATCACCTCGCTATATAGAACCATCATGGGACCATTTTATGGCTAGTTAATTCATTTAATTTTTCATTTTCATTTAATTTTATGAATTAAACAGCTCGTTTGGTTCTATATATATTCTATACATCTCTTTTGTTTCAAGTGTGACAGAATGACAGTGATGTGAAGGGTTTGTTGTGTGTGTTGTAGCTGTGGAAGACCGTACAGTAAACTGAGACACGGGGATGGATCCACAGACGCAGGAGAAAGAACCCAACAGTCAGGTGACGCCGCCTTTTCTGAATTAGCATTTAGATGCATTTCACTTATTATCCATTTTGCTGTTGTGATCTGCGATATTACAGCTCGATCCTGGATTGAATCTCTGAGGTAATATGTAATTGTTGTCTTTACGATGCACGAGTCTTTCTAAGCTGTCAGTCTGCCCAAACGTGAAATATTACGAGAGGCATAATCACGCTTTTCTAATAACCTTTCAGATGAACCGTTGATAATGTCATCAGACTATGACTGCACCTATGAGACCAACCACAGTGACAGCAGCGACTTTGCACAGAACGAGGAAGACGGAGAGGGTCACAGGAACCCCTGCGGGACGTACCTGCCTCAGGCGCTCGCGCTGGCCGCTCTTATACCACCGGAGGTAAACAGAGCTTCTGCAGGACAAATTGATTTTTTATCACTGCAGTTTAGTTCAAGCAGGTAGATGGGTTTTTTCTTCTGCTGTTCAGAGTTACAGGACCTAAACGCAGTAGAAATACACAGTATAAAGTGTTGCATCAGCATGCATAAAATATGCAGAACACATAGAAAATATACTGCAAGAAATGATTTTGTGATTTTCTAACTTGTTTCTAGTGCAAATATCTAAACATCCTTAAAATGAAGATTTACTTGTCAAGTCTTGTATACTAAACAAAATAATGTATAATATAATAATTTATAATATTGTGTGTTTTTCTGACCCTACCAGCTGATATTTTTTTTCATTTTATATATTTTATTATAAGGAAACAGGACTTAATATCTTAAGTTTACTTCTCACGTCAGTGTAGCTTGATTTAAGAATTTATAGATGGAAAAAATACAAAAATACTGAGGAAGAAAATCATTTCTTTCCAGTGTGCAGAAAATAAAAATACGGTAATGGCATAAATAAATTAGTGATATGTGCAATACTCTGGGCTGTTTGTTTGATCCAGAAAAACTAAACCTGTCATCAAATTGTCATCAGAACTAATCACAGAGCGTTTTCACTTTGATGTGCTAGAGATTTGCTTTTGCTGTGCTTTGATGACAGACTCTCTTTGTGTTATGTCATTTTAACTACTCTCTTTAGTAGTTTCATATGTGCCACTGTTTTAGTAAGGAATTTCAGTAATTTTGTGTTCCGTGCTATATTTTGTGTTCATGTATGTGTAGATAGATAGATAGATTGATTGATAGATGCATGTATGTATATGTATGTATGTATGTACATATATTTATATATATATATGAGATGGCACTGTTTGAGAACTGAAATCATTTCCTCTGCAGGATAAGCCCATTTTGGCCCCAGAGCCCCTGGTAATGGAGGGACTCGAGCCTCTCATGAGTCAGATCAACAACTGGAACTTCCCCATCTTCAGTCTGATGGAGAAAACCAACGGCAGATGTGGCTGCATTCTCAGCCAGGTGAGACACTGACATCCAGTGGAGATGGAGAGTACAGGCGCATAATACCAACTCTGAATTCACATTGGCAGTTTAGTTCAAAACAGGGCATGGTTTGCTTAAAATGTGTTAATGTAAAAGCTGTCATGCGGATCGAACCCGATAGGAGTTCACCTGTAGGAGGTGGAAGCTTGTTTAGATAACTGATAAAAAAGTGCAACTTTTGACCCGTTGAATTGAGATATAAATTTTCAGTTGGAAGTTGTACAGTGTGAAAATCACAATTACCTTTTTTTTTCTATTCCATGGCAGAAATATATTAAATTCCATAGAAGCGTATATAATTATTGATTTTTTGATTTTTTAAAATAATTTTTAAATAAATATTATTAAATATACAATTGTAAAATAAATGTAGCAACTTTATGAGTTGCTTCATAACTTAATTAATGGCATGCAACGTACTTTTTTTCATAAAAAACATTTTAGTTTTTATTTAATTTATGTGTATATTTACAATTAAACCTATTTAATAACAAGTCAAACTATTTGCACATATTTGCTGTTGAGAAGTTTAGATTGTGTCATTGTTTTGATTCTATTGTTTAATTTAAGACATGTTTGAGAGATTTTACCATTGTCTCTGTGGTTCAGGTGTCCTACCGGTTGTTTGTCGATACGGGACTCTTTGAGACATTCAGGATTCCAGTGAGGGAGTTCATGAACTATTTCCACGCTCTGGAGAACGGATACAGGGACATCCCATGTGAGTGCTTGTGCTGCAAAAGACAATATGTTAACAATGAAATAACTTATGATGCACAGCAGATGTGCGTAGTCAGCTTCACCTCTAGAGGAATAAATTGTCCTAAATCATCAGTTGTGGCACACTGTTCGTTTGTGTGTGTCGCATCTCCCTCTAGTGGTGATTTACAGTGTTCATCCTGTCTTCCTGTCCAGATCACAACAGGATCCATGCAACAGACGTCCTCCATGCAGTTTGGTACCTCACTACTCAGCCTGTGCCTGGTTTACCCACCCTGGGATCACTTAGTGACTCGGGTAAGAATATTACCATTATTAAGTTGGCTGAGAAGCAGCCAACTTACTGAAATGCTAATAAACTATATAGTTATTATTCTTCTGAGACCCTTTTTTCTGAATGTATCTCGTCCTACAGCTTTAGTGCTACAGACCCCAAATTCAGAACAGGCCGGAGGCTATAGGCTCGAGTTGCTATATCTTTTCTAAGGGATCAGACTTACGGTTCTCCTATAAATGGCGATCAAAGACCAGAAAAATCCCATTGACTTTCATTGCGGAATGTTCAGAATGAGCCAAGAACATTCAAATACCAACTGTCAAAATTCAAATCTAAACACTGAAGCTCATGAGAGTCAGTGCAGGGGTGGTTCTATCAACAGTTTTTTAATCCAATGAGAGTCAATGATGCTGCCATTCTACCTAATATGGCAAAGGACAGGAAACAGGAAGTTTTTGCACTTCCTGTTTCCTGTTTCGTTCCCTTCATATTTAATGGTAACTTGCATAGGGATTTTGAATTGAACATAACTCACATTAACTTAGACACAAGGGGGAGAGTTTATTTTACTCAGGCAACCAATGAGTGTCTCAGGATCACTATGAAGTTGTCAAGTCACAACCTAGCAACCAAACAGAGTACCCTAGCAACCGTTAAGCCAGACCTATATCTCTGGATCCGAGCATTGTAGAGACATGGGGGTTGGCTCTATTGACTCATGCTAGCAAACAGGACTTGCTACACATGCTAGTAGTGAATAGCTACATGTTAATAGTGATTAGCTAAGTGTCAAATTGTGCTAAGAATGCCATAGAAACTACCTAGTAACATCCTAGCAAGCACCAAGAATACCCTAGCAACTGCCTAGCAACCACCCTAGCAACTGCCTAGCAACACCCCGGCAACCACCCCAGACACCCTAGCGACACCTTAGCAACCACCCCGGATTGCCTAGCAACACCCTAGCAACCACCCCGGATACCTTAGCAACTCCCTGGCAACCATCCCAGATACCCTGGCAACTGCCTAGTAACACCCTAGCAACCTTACGTTGGAAATAATTTCATGCTTGTAGTTCAAAAGTATACATTTTTATGTAGGCCAGACTTGTATTTTATATATTAATGTTTTATATGTTCATATTTTATGTAACATTGTGATAATTTGGTTTGCTTGTTCGTCAGCCAAATGACAAAAAAGCTTGCTTGACTTCACTTAAAAGCATCTGCATGCACACATACATGTCACATGATGCTTCAGATATCATTTTAATATGCTGATTTGCTGCTCAAGAAACATTTCTGATTATTATTATCAATGTTGAAAACAGTTCACATTTTTGGTGGAAATGCTGCTGCTTTTTTCAGGATTCTTTGATTAATAGAAACCTCAATAAACAGCATTTATTTGCATTTATCAGATTTATTTATTAAAGAGTAAATTCCTTTGTAACACTATACAGTTTTACTGCCACCTTTGATCAATTCAATGCATCCTTGATGGATAGAAATATAAATTTCTCTCCTTTTTAGTCTTCCCACACGTTTGAATGCTATCGTTGTCTTTTAGAGTTGAACTGTAAAAGAGATGGCTTGACTAACATGGTTAGTGGACTTATGTAATATAGATCAGTGGTCCCTAACCCCCGGATCGAATTCACGGACCGATCCGCGAGCGGCTGCAAGCGGCTGTGGCGCTTTAGCTTTGGTGGTGAGGAGGTGTGTTTAAACAATCGCGCTGCTTCCCCCGTCAACAAACTCGCGTGAACCCATCATCAATTTCGCGCTCACCCCAAAAGGTTGGGGACCACTGATATAGATTATGTGTATATATGTGTATACCACTGATATAGATTATGTGATTGTTTCTGACTCTCTCTGTTTTAGACTCTGACAGTGGACTGGCTCATGGCCGGACAAAGTACCTGATGTCCAGGACGTATCCTGTAGAGGATGAGGGTTACGGCTGTTTGTCCGGCCTCATCCCCGCTCTGGAGCTGATGGCGCTCTACGTCGCTGCTGCCATGCATGATTACGACCATCCTGGCAGGACAAATGCGTTCCTGGTGGCCACCAGCGCTCCACAGGTAACAAACCATCATTTTAATGTATCTATTTGGCAGATGCTTTTATCCAAAGTGATTTGCATTGCATTCAAATTACACATTAACATTTTAATCAGTTCTTGCTTTCCCTGGGAATCGAACCCAAGACCTTGGCGTTGCAAGCACCACTCTCTAATGTTTGAGCTACAGGAAAGTTTTCCACACAGCACCAAAATGTGCTTTAACCTGATCAAAAACTGAACACGAATTATGTTTACCTTGTATTTAAAATTGCAATTATTTTATCGCAGTGAACCTGTAGCTGTCCTTTTTTTTGGAAAATAATTTTGTCCTTAACCAAGTGTAGTGTTTTGTTCTTCCCTTTTATTGAAAATGTTTAAAATATACTAAATCATTTCATGATGCTTTAATCAAACTTGTAGGCACAATAAAAAAAAAACAAATACAGACATTTTTATATATAAATTTTTTGGAGAATTGTTCACCCTGTAGTCTTGCTAATACTGCATGTTTTCTGTTACTATTGCTCATATATAAGGTTAATAATTTTACCCCAACTTGTCTCACACATTTGTGCTGCACACAAATCAGACATACTATTACTTTTCTATTTCTTACTATTACTATTACTGACTACTTTCTTTATCTTATGTCTGATAAAATTGATCAAAAAAGCTGCAACCATTTGACTGTTTCAGTGCTTCGTATAAAGATGGAATATTCCATGTCATGCTGTAGAAACATTATGATATTTATGAATATTAATATCCAAAGTGGTTGTAGCTGCAGCTTCAGGGATTGACATCAGTGTTCTGGGGCCTTGAAACATTTGAAGTGCCATAAATGTCATCTGTGTGTCTTTCAAGGCCGTGCTTTATAATGACCGCTCGGTGCTGGAGAACCATCACGCAGCTTCTGCCTGGAATCTCTTCATGTCGCGGCCCGAGTACAACTTTCTGGCCAGTCTGGACCACATGGATTTCAAACGCTTTCGCTTCCTGGTTATCGAGGCCATATTGGCCACTGACCTTAAGAAACACTTTGACTTTCTGGCTGAATTCAACGCCAAGGTGAGCACTTACTGTTCAGGGTGTAACGGTACATGTATTCATCCCGAACCGTCAGCAAACCAAAACAAGAGTTCAGACGGGCAAATCAAGGGCTTGCAAATAGCCTATATGCTGAGTTTTGATTCATTTTGCTCCACTAACTTCACAGAAAGAAAACCGGACATCGGAAAGCAGCATCCTGTGTGTTTTTTTTATTTTACAAAAAAAATTGTGTCTTATTCTTATCAATATGACCATAAATTACTATTTTAATACTCTAAATTAGTATTTTAAGTTGTTTGCACTTTTGCAATGAGACAAAGTTATTTGGCCTTGTGCCGATTTGTTGTGGAAGTCTCACTACGGCCCAGTGATGAAATATGCATGTCAAGGGAATGGGAAGCCTCAGGTGCCGCTTCACTCGTGAAGTAGGCTCAGATGTGGATGGCACCTTTTCTCCTTCTTGCTAATCTTTCTGTGGTTTCCTAAAAAAGCACAAGATTGAATTTTGTGTATTTTGTGTCTTTTGTGTCTTTTCCACTGCATTAATGAACTCTCATGTGCAAAGGAAGGTGCAAAAACTAATCTTTCATTATAAACTAATTTTTCATTATTCTACTTATTTTGCACTTTTAGAACACATAAGTTTTGAAGCTATTTTGACCAAATAGCCTACCTTTTGTTTTTTATTAGACCTAAAAAAAAAAGAAAAATCTGTCTACCTCAGGAGGGACTATGTGGATCAATTTGTAATTTGCACTGCTGTCTGTTAAAACTAAATGAAAAGAAACCTAGCATTTGGTATTTGTTGCTTTTTCCTGTTGTACTGAAGGCGTTTCGAAACCATGACCCCAAAACCGAGTTACATATCGAACCATGACTTCTGTGTACAGTTACACCCCTACTTACTGTACGTTAGACAACTATAGACAACTATAGCTGTGCATTTTACTAATTGATATGTTTTATGTTTGGTTAGGTGGGGGATGATGGTTGTTCGGGGATTGAATGGTCTAACGAGAATGACCGTCTGTTGGTGTGTCAGATGTGTATTAAGTTAGCGGATATAAACGGTCCATTGAAAAGCAAGGAGCTTCATTTGCAGTGGACTGAGGGCATCGTCAACGAGTTCTACGAACAGGTCAGTGTCTGCTCTGTTTTTGATTGTACTGTATGCAAGTCATTTTTGAGCTATTCAATCACAGCATTGATGCCTGAGACAAACAGGAAGCTTTCATGGGGACTGAGTGCTTGGCAACTGCACCTTGCCTTCATAGCACCTTGACTCCGATAATGCGCATGTGTAAGTACGCGGCATCTCGGTATCATTCTCATCGAGTGGCTGGAGAGGATGGCAAGGATACGCTGTTGCCTGGCAACCATCTACATCCTCCCCAAGCAGTGCTAAAGGCAACACGTCAAATTGTTAATGAGAATATAGGGCAGAAAGTAAGCAAACGTGTACATCAGGCCGATCTGCTGGGCATGTGTGGAGAACATGCTGTGGTAAAACACCATGTGCTGATGATAAACTGAAATAAATCAGCCAGACTATATCGGACCAAAGTCAACCTTAATGGCAGTTTTAGCACATTGCACGGCAATTGATAAGAACCAAACATTTATTTGGTGACACACGTAGTAGACAATCAAGACTACAAAAAGACAAGTAAATATTGACAAAAAATACACAGAGTATTCTTCTTCTGAATGTAGTAGAGTGAAATTATAGATTTAATCTAGATTTTAAAAAGTTTGTCAAGACAAGCCTGAACAGAGAGACTGAAGAAGTTTTAAAAGCTTGAAGGTTTTCAGTTTAAGGTAGTTTAAGTTTTAACATAACTTTAAAAGGTTTTAAAGGTAATACAATCTATTGCCTGTTGTTTTATATATATATGTGTGCGTGTGTTTGTATATATATATATATATATATGTATATGTATATATATATATATGTATATATATGTATATGTATATATACGTGTATATATATGTATATATATATGTATATATATATATGTATATATGTGTATATATATATATATATATACAAACACACGCACACACACACATGTAGAATACAGCATACTTCTAGCATGATTTAACACTTAGCTAACATCAGCATTTTGCTATCATGTTTCTAATATGAATTAGCACATTGCTTGCATGTTTTAGCATGCTGTTAGCATGATTTAACACATTATTAGCAGTTTTCTAACACGAATTACCACAGTTAATTTGATTTCACATCTCTAACATTATTTAGCATGTTTGCAGAATGAATTAGCACGTTGGTAGCATTATTTAACACATTGTTAACATGAATTAGCAGGTTTTAGAGTATTTCTAGCATGATTTAACATATTGCTAACATGAGTTAGCACATTTCTAGCTTGTTTTAGGGCATTGCCAGCATGTGCTAGCGTGGTTAAGCACATTTGGTTGCCTTTCTCAAGCCAGCATGGACTGCTAGCAAAACAGTGTTCATCATACCTATCTACATAAAATTATTACTACGTTTAAGAGCTGCCAGTTTTTTTAACAAAAAGTCATGATTGGGAAATGTCTGATTGTAGGAATTGTCTGTATAGCATCATGGGTAGTGTAGTTTTTCACCATGCCCTATTATTTACACTCAAAAAAGCTGAAATAATGCGAGCTCACTGCTTCAACATAAGCAAATACCATCGATTAACAACCTTGTAGCTCACAGTAATTTCTTTTAAAAGTTATCTTTCAAAATCCATTTCCCTATGGACAAAATTAATGGAGTTTTTACTTCCGGAACTCTACTGTATATCGGTTGAGCATTACGGTGCATGTCTGCTTGTTCAGTCTCTCTGGATATATACATCTTCTTATCTTGTCTCTCGGAGAGCTAAGGGCTTGTTTGGATGCCACTGTGTCTATTATTGTGAGGAACACAGAGTGAGGATGACCCAGTTGTGTCGGGACCCCGTCACAGAGCTACAAAGCGTCACATGACCACCCTTGGCCATATTCACAGCATTTCAAAAGGGACCAGACATTATTTGCTTCAAAGGAGCCTGTTTTTCCTCCCTCCCTCCATCCCTGTTTGGTTTCTTGAATGATTCATTCTGAGTGGCACCTGACAGAATGACGGCGCGGTTGCCATGGCAACGCCAGACCTTGCCTGTTGTTGCTCAGCTCTCATTGTTTCTCTCCAGGTTCTGCGAAACATATGTTTTCACGCAGATTATGTGATGCACTTGTAATCACTGATTGCCCACTTATTTCACTTCTGTAATCTGAAATAAATAATAAAAGCACCCAGACCTTGCGTGCCTGGGTGTATCCCCCCCCCCACCCCCCACCCCCGTCCATGGGAAGGTTGACCTAGTTATAGCAGGAGAAGGTCTGTGAAGTATGTTTCTTTCCTGAACTGGAAAAATCCAATCAAGTGTGTGACTCCCCGGCTGTGCTTGAATATACTGAGCATGCTGTTGGTAATATCGTGATTTGTTTAATGCAATAGACAGTAGGGATGAGTATAAAATAGCAGGTCAACTTCAAATTAGCTTTAATTCAGAGCACATCACTAAATGCATTTAGTTTCTCAGGATAACTTTCAGTTTTATTGATACATTCATATGCTTGTAAGGCTTTCTGGTGTCAGTTCCCATGATGCTCTTCATCCACCATCTATTGTAGGAGATGCAGATGAACAATAATATTACTCCAGAAGATTTCCATTGTAGCAACCAAGAAGGATTTCAAATATTTTTCACTTAAATAACTTCATCATTTGTAACCCATACTTCTCAGAATTTTTTTTTCTATTAAAAATGATTTATTAAGAATTGATTAGATCAGAAAAATGCTTGTTCCATATCACATTTTGCAACATAACATATGATTATTAATCACACATTTGCTGTAATTAATCACGTTTAGTTTTATATTGTGATAATTTCACATTTAATGCCCAAAAACATGAATATATATATATATATATATATATATATATATATATATATATATATATATATATATATATATATATATATATAAAAGTATATATAAAATATATTTTGAATATTTGCATTAAAAAGGGTTATGGGAAAAAAAGGATTTAAATAGTTATATATTGATATCACATGGATTAGCATGTTAATTTTGACAGGACTAATAATCAGTTTTTTCTTCGCTCTGGTGTTTCAGGGTGATGAAGAGTCCAGCTTGGGTCTTCCCATCAGCCCCTTCATGGACCGCTCAGCACCCCAGCTGGCCAAATTACAGGAGTCTTTCATCACACACATCGTCGGGCCTCTCTGCAACTCTTATGACTCTGCCGCCCTTATGCCTGGGCACTGGGTCAACCCTCAGCCCAAAGAGGGCGAGGATGCTGAGGAAGAGACAGATGAAGAGGATGAGGAAGACACACCGGAGGAAGACGCCTCCACCAGCTCAGAACTTTCCCGTGAGTTAACTTTTTTTTCTGCTCTCATAATTTGCAGAGCTAATAAAGGCTATAATTGAAATAAGGCTACATTCACACTGTCAGTTTTTGGGTTTGACAACCACATTTACTTACTTGAAATGTCCCATTCATACAACAACTTACGTCTCACACCTATTGGTGTAACTAAATTGATAATTAATTTAAAAACAAATTAATTAAATAAATGCAAAGACGTATTTGACTGTTGTGACAAACATAACCTATATTTGAAATACTATACTTTAAATACTACTACACACATGCATATATACATATACATATATATATAGTATTTATAGTATAATAATTTAAATATAGCTTACGTTTGTCACAACAGTCAAATATGTCATTGCATTTATTTAATTAATTTGTTTTATCTCTTTTGTAAAAAGTGGACACATGCATGTCTATTTTATATTTTATTTAATTTTACATGCAACAATTCATAACTTAAAGCTTCCAGACAAATAAGAAAAACTATTTTAAATGCTTATATATATATATATATATATATATATATATATATATATATTAAAAACAGTTTTACAAAACTATTTATTTACGTTTTATTTCAAATAAATTTTATTTAGTATTATTTTTTACTTTTATATGCAACATTTATCTAAATCATCATTTAAAGTTGTTAGTATAAAAACCCCTTTAACACTCTCTTTATTTCTTGTTTTGTAGAGAAACCAGCACCCAAGAAACGACGGAAAGTGTTCTGCCAGATCACCCAGCACCTGCTGGAGAACCATGAGATGTGGAAGAAAGTCATTGCAGAAGAGTCCCAAAGCCAGACAGAAGAGGACGAGTCCACATGCCTCAGTAACACCCCTGAGTCAATCCTAGCCATTGATGAAGAGGAGGAGGAGCCAGGGAGCAAGGAGGAGCCAACAGATGACCAGGAGGAGGAGTCAACAGAGGAGGAGGAGAGTCCTGTACCTGAAGAAACACATGAAACAGAGGAAACAGATGGTGAGACTGTAGCGGAAGCAGACGAGACTGCCAAGCAAGACACAGCAACTGTAGAAGACGGTGCGGAGCAAATGGGAAAACGAGAGGAAACTGAAGACGAGAAAGACGAGGGTCCAGAATGAATGACTTGCCGGTTTTAGATGAGAACATTGTCTGAAAGCTTTTTATAGGCAAGCGAGACTCCTAAGAAATGGTTGCCAGCACATCACTTAGACACAACACTGTAGATGCTTGGGGAACATGTGCCTAAAGGAAACAGGGTGGGACGGGGTGATTCGGGATGAAGAGTTTGATTAACAATGCGTGGGCGGTGAACTATTAGCACTAGACACTTCAGTAAAGTGAGGTTTGATGCTAAAATTGACCAGGACTTAGAGTTCTCCAGGGGAGGGGGGTTTCCTATATTTTCTAGTCATTATGTTGGTCAGTTTTCCAAGTCCTTCTGGCGAAACCCCTCCAGCTGCACCTTAACCCCCCAAACTACGACAGGGGTCCCAGTGACCTGCAGCTACATAAGTTTTGCAGGGTCATCTGTTCTCCTCAACAAGCATTTCTGAGGAGCTAAGTGTCAAAGTCGGGAAAGAGAAATCAATCCACCGTGACTCTCGCCAGCTCCTTAAAGGCATTGCACCTCCTCACTCACGAATCCCATCATCCGCAGTGGACGAAAGCAAATGTCCCAGAAACAGCATGCATTTGTGAAAATGCAACAAAAAGACTGCACATGTTAACACTATATGTTCCCGTGTGTGTCCTGCCATTGCTCTTTCTTTCCTTTTCCAAAGGTCCTTTCTATTGCAAATGCTTGCTCCATTGTCCTTGCCCCATTTCTGAAGGCGTCATGCCGAATGCTCATCATTCTCTTCCCTCACCTTTTCCCCTCAGCATTCCATTAGTCCATGAACTGAGATCTTGCATTTCTCAGGATCAGACTGTTTTTGGATAACAGTACAAGGAGTCATTGGTTTTTACGGACTTTCTTGCAACTTTTTAATCTTTGAATCTTGATTTGTGAGGACAAAGGGAATCTTTAGTTGTTTTTTAAAGTGTAATTTCTTCTAAACGCCAATGGCCTTTTTAACAATAGCCCAATTGTTGTTTTACCAGGTGATTTGATATATACATATATATAGATATATACAGTATATATATACACACATTCATACATACGGCGTGCTGTAGTACATCACATCATTCCTCTCGTTACCATTTACCCTAACAAATGCTTCTGCCGCCCCAAATTTTACAGAAAGCCCTGTTTCTCTCTCTCCATCAAGCGAAGCGTCTGTTCCTGCATTTAATCTTCTTAGTAAACTGCTCCAGCAAGTTTCAAGAGCCAACTAAACTGCTCTAGCAAGTTTCACTGATCAAAAGGTGCAGGCTGGAGCGTATGGCCCGACGAGAGAGCTTCGGGCTCCCGCATTCCCCCGCAGTCGCATGTTCTCCCTCCAAACAAGGCCATAGTTATGCTTCACAGTCGATTCACGCAGCCGCCGCGGTTATGCAGAGCTCCTCAGCCCAAGGGTCCTCTCACATGAGCAGACCCAAAGACCATGTGCCGCACATGAGATACAGGCACCGGTCGACACGGCTGTCCGCAACCTTTGATGTGCCGAAAGAGGCAGATTGCTCATGACGGCGAGATGAAACACTTCTGCGGGCTTAATCACCTCGAGTCCGATGTTTAATCAGGCTGAGTCCAATGCCTTCAGTCACTTTGAAGGAGAGCCAATTAAAAACGCATAGGTAAGAGGTGACGGTCATGTGCTTTGAAACGTCCCCTTCGATCATAATGCAGAGTAAGCCTTAATATTATCAGGCAACGTGGTGCAATGTAGATCAGCGAATTATTTAAGCAATACCGATCCCTTGTGTACAGTAGCATTTTCAATTGCACTTTCTTTTGGTTGCTGTGTAACTATCACACAGCTCAAGCGTGTGTGTGTGCCAAATACGACTTCAAATCCATCAATCTCCCCAATGTATGAAACACCATTTTTGTTCACCGTAGTTCAGGGGTGTCCAAAGCTGTTCTTTGGAGGGCCACTGTCCTGTAGAGTTTAGAGTGCCTCAACACACCTGCTTGGTTTCTAGTCTCTAGTGTGCCTAGTAAGACCTTAGCTGTGTTCAAATTTGCCCCCTATACCCTCACTAATATAATCAGCCCTTCTTCAAGTGAATGAAAGCGGGTGAGTGAATTCAGACACTGTGTGCGCTGGAAGGGCTGCCGCTTGCCGTTTAATAATAATTATATTTGATACTTAACAAACTGGCAGCTCCAGTAGTAGTTCAAATATTCAACTGTATAAACCTTAATTAAACAAGTTATTAATCAATTAAAAAGGAATTTATACCTGTATGATATTACGCTGTAGCTACAAAGACCAACGGTTTGGAGTGGATGGATTTTTCGACATTTCGTATTCTCTAGTAGTTGTACGTTGTCTTTATTGCAGTGCATTATGGGTGAGTGCACTCGATAATGTCCACTATGGTTTTGGACACCACTAAAAATAACTGTCCCCTCAAATAGTGCCCTATTTAAGGGTATGGGGGGACTTCGACACAGCCCTTGATGTGTTTAATTAGGGTTGAAGTTAAACTCTGCAGGACTGTGGCCCTACAGGAGCAGGATTGGACACCACTGCCGTGGCTGGTCTTCTCAGTGGCTAGAAGAGCATGCAAACGCCATGTGTGCTTGTGAGTATGTGTGTGGTGGCAGTATGAATGCTTTTTATTTGTACTTGCCGTCATTGTCAGAGGGTATTATAATTCTGCATTAGGCCGTAGATTTGTAACCCCAGGCCAGAGATATTAACCCTTTGGTGCATGAATTATTAAATCCCAAATAATAGTCTTAATGTTTATATTACCTTTCCAAAAAAAAAATGAATTCCCATTCTTATTTCCAAAAATACCACATTTTGAGAGTGTTACTGTGCACTGCAATAAAATATAGTAAGATAGTTGTTGTTACTTGCTGCATCACTTTTGTTTGCCATTTTGAATTTCTTATCATCATAAAATTAGAATATAAAAAGAATTGTCACAACAAATTATGGATAAGGGTCCAAGGTCTTCACCTTAAAAATGGCTTTTAAAGGTCTGTGCACTGTTGTGGACGTCATGCATCAAAGTGTTACATTATACAGTGTCTTCGCTTTATCCCAGCTAATAAAAATAAGTTTTAAGAATATTTTGTTACGTTCCTAATAAACATTTCTGAATGTTCTTTAATCATTCAAAATGAACATTAAGGGAACATTCCATTTGATCTTTTGCAAACGTTAATTTTGGATGGTCTAGGAACATTCTGAAAGAAGTAGTAAATTTTTTTTAAACGTTTGAGGAAAAAAAATGTTAAATATTGTTTTGTGATAACATTTTGAAGACATTATTATAGACCAGATAACTTAGAACGATAAAAAAAATAATTTGAGAGAGATCCTAGCTAAAGTACTGAGAACATTCCCCAAATTGAATTGAACTGATAATATCATAACCTTCAATCAAATCAAATAAAAACATAATTTCCCAGATTAACTAAGAAACATGTGACACTATGGAAGAATCAATTATGCAATGTGGCTCTGCCCTTCATCTTACTCTTTCCACTCTTTTTAAAAAATGCATGTCATTACCAAATGATTAGCATAAGAGCGAATTGTTGGGAATTGCCTTGCTGCGAGGCTTTGACGATCAAAGGTCATTGATATTGATGTCTCAAAGTGTTTCAAACCCAGAATCGTCAAAGACAGGTCCATTATTTCAGATTTGCTTCCATCCAGACAGTATTCAGGGAGACTTCACAAAAACTGTGGAATTAGCAATCCTACACATTTGATGTGCTTGCGCGTGTGCTTCATGATGCGCGTGTGTTGGCATGGCAGCATGCAGGCGTCCCAGTCCTACACTGTGCCTCTCGTTGGTTGGTTTTCTGCATTTGCTGGCTCTGACTGCAGCTCTTGTATATTACGGCAAACTCTTGTGTATGAATAAACGGCACAAGTCTTGAGAAACCAGTGTGGACATGCTCATAATGGCGGGGGTCATTTGACTAAATTCATTTTTTTCACACAATACTGATGCCCTTAGGAGTGAAATAAATGACGGATCAGCTCAAATGCCTGTACAGGTATTTGCAGAAATGCATGCTGACTAGGTCGCATCCCTCCGGATTTTTTTGAACTTGACCAGGCTCATGTCAGGTTCATGGGAGAGGTTGCACGTCATACAAGAAGCTGATCATTTCTTTTTATGTTTTTTTTTTTCCAGTTCATAGCTCGTTTCTTCATCTTCAGCTGTACGCGTCTGATAACCGTGTCCTCCGGGCACCCATTTCGTTCACCTTGAGAACCAAACAAGCTTTACACCTCTCTGAGAAAGAGAAATGAGACTTGTACTTTTTATATATATATATATATATATAAATATATATATATAGTCGGCACTTCACTGACAAAATAATTATTTTTCTTCTCACTTGTATCTTGCACTTAACACATGTAGCAATACCTATAGAAAGGGGAACTGTGTAAATCACCAGTATTCGTAAAGTGAAATATTCATTTTATCGCTGATTGTTGTTCCATTTTGTACAAAACGATATTGTGTACAGGTTAAAAATGAAACGAAACAAAAACAAAGCCAAAAAAAGGGACGAAAAAGATGATAACGACAACAGAAGTCTTTTAGATAAACATTATTTATTTTTACTGTTTTGTAATTTAGACACTATACTGTAGCTCCTCTATTGCCAGACTTACTGGAAGTGCCTCTTGGTATAATGTAACATATAGAAAATATATATTGAGATTATTAGAACCTGTCACAAGCTGAACATTGTGGATGTTGTAATGTGAATACAGTTTAATAATACGAGTGAAATACTGTGGTATCGAATGTCTCTGTGTTCTTAATTATTTATTTCTTGCTTCATCTCTTGCTTTCACCCCTAATTCAGTTGGAAGGTTTTCAAGCTCATGACAAAGGGTAAGATGCCAAATATTCATACAGTTATCTAGAAAATGTCTCCTGTCTCCATTGAAGTCCAGGTAAGACCCCACACCCGTTATGCCAGGTCTAATTGCTCTTAAATTTAGCAAGAATATGCACTCAACTTCACCAAGCTCATTTAAATCATGCACTTCAAGTTGAGATCTTGGCTTTAGTGTTGATCTATGTTTAGGGTGTGTGCCAGCTTGATATCCAAGCAGTTCTATGAAGATCAGAGATCAACAAAATAGCTGGTGTTCAGCATGAAGTATTACGGCACATTGTTTGACTGAGTTCTCAAAGAACGTAGAGAAAGGACACTTATATAAGTGGATTATGAACAGGGCTTGAGGGACATGTTGCTTTGAACTCATTAGTTGCGGATTTGTCTAAAACCATAGGTTTTTTTTTGTGTGCTGACAACCACAATGTTCTGAATCAACCCTCTAAACGTCAGCTTTTTAGACGTACCATGAGTCGTGTCCCTGGCATCTGTGTGCATTTCCTAAAGCTTGAGGTGTGTGTAATTCATACTTGCACGGAAGGAAAGCTCACCCCATATCTCTTCAGAAACCATCGCTGCTTTATTCTCTGTACACTTTACACAGTTTGCAATGTGACCTACAGAAAGGCTACTGTAATGTGGGTCATTATTGTGGTTCCTTTCCCCACTAGCAAAATTTACTGTAGCTCAAACATGGCTTTTGCGAGGCCAAGGTCACGGGTCCAATTCCCAGGGGATGCATGAACTGATAAAATGTATATCTTGAATGCAATGTAATTTTTTTGGATAATCTGCCATAATAAATGTAAATTTAAATTATGTTCTCTTAACCACTTATCTACTGTGCGATTTACCAGGGGGGGGGGGGGGGGGGGGGGGTGGAGTGGCACAGTAGGGATCTGAATTAATTTTTTTCAAATTTTATCCCAAAATTTCATTACACGTTTATATTATTAACAGAACACTTTGAGTAAAGAGTGAAAACTGCAGTATGGAAAATATTGAGCAAGCGCATTAAAAATTAGTATTTAAAAATGTCTCCTTGCCTTCCCATGATGCACAGTGGTAAGCTTATAATAATATAAGCGGTTTATAATTTTATAATAATTTAAGCGGTTAATTTTCCCCATAAGAATGCACTAAAAATCACTGGATTCATTCCACACGACCGTAAATGCCCATTTTAAATATTTTTATTTTATTTTACCCTATTAATTACAGTTAAATTATAACCATTAAGATCTCATATAAATTCTAATTAATAATTGACAATTAAACTCTAAAAATACATGACAGTTTACTGTAACGCGCATTTTACCTGTCGCTGCTGACGTGAAGGAGACGAGAGGAGGGTTTTACTGCTTAGAGGGAGAATTCCGTACCTTCTTTCTTCCTCATCTTGAGGGCCGTTGTCTATATGCTGTACTGTACGTGTATATTTCACTACATGTACAATAGCGATCACAATTAATGTTAACAACAGGAGGTAAAACCGCTGTAAATCACTTGTAAAAGTATCACTGTGTGGAAATGATGCAACTAAACCGAGCGACGCTGAGAGAATGAACGAGTGAAGGGGTGATGGGCTTTGTGAGTGGCTGTCATTAGGATATTTCCAGTAAAAATGCGCACGAAGATGCTGAGCGTTAGGACTTTTCCACACAAAAATGTGCGTGGGCGAAGGAAAAATGTTCTCGCACTCCGATAAAATGCTCGTACAATGATTTGCTCGTATACAAAGTCACTCGCAAACCGAGGTATTACTGTAGATCATTTAGAATTTTTAGTTTTTTATATGTTTTTCACATATAAAAAGGAAGGCGACAAAACCTTTATGCCACTCAAATGAACTTCGGACTACTTTTCGGAGATGGTGATAACTCAGACCAATTTATCTTTCTAGACAGGTAAGACATCTTGTGATAGTTCTCTTTTTCGCGCCATTAACGTAATTACTAATGACGACACGTGATGTTCTACTAGAAGCTGCTCATCTGACTGGGAATTATGTGTTTTTATTGAAAAGATCATATTTACGAGTTGAATGCAACCACAATGTCGTTAATACGAGTGGGAAACTTGGGATTCTCTTGAAGCTACAATGTTTCTGAATTGAGGGAGTGTCAGTGAGAAACATGGCTGAATACAAGGATACATGAATATTGAATTCATGGCTGAATTTTTTTGTCTTTTAGAATGAATTGTCTTACTGATATCTATAAGCTAGTTTGGTCAAAAACAATGACAAAATTCGCATTTAGAAGATGTAAGCATTCAAAACTTAATTTGCCAGCAATATTCAGAGGCTTTTCTATTTACAATGAAGTGAGTTTCAAAATATGATAGCATTGTAATATAACATGATAAAGTTTACAGTGCCTTCGTAGAGTAATTTAAAACAAAAGTGCACCTGATGCACCTGATGTGACGTGAGGCCAGTCATCGTGCCAACGGTTAACTTCTCATCAGATTTTAAGCTGTTCTCATCTGCTGATCCTACAGTGAGTGTCTGGAAGGTTAATTGCAGTGGGAACTGAGCTGGCTGTGTGCTGGTCAACAGTGTCCGTCACGTCCTCTGACCAGTGTAAGAAGTTTTAAGCACTTTCACTAATTGGAGCACCTGCTTAATCCACATCAGACTCCAGATCAATAAAGGAGTCCATTTTTCTGTTGCAGCATGTAGCTGGGAAATAAAAATGGTGGGAACCTTGTAAGGCCTGGTATAGGTCCAGCTACATTCATTACTGGTGTTCACTGTTACCATCAATCATATTAGAGTTAGTGATTTGAACCAATCATTAAACCTAAAGTTTATGCTTATTACCCTTATAATCAGTGCTTCAAGATAACATTCCAACATCATATCATATTAGTCATATTATTACAGTATTTCCTAGCTAATTGTTAAAAAAACGTTACAGTAGAAACCTAAGATTGTAGTAATGTGATTCTTCAATGTAGTAAAGGTAAGACTTTCAGAATTTGAGTCAGGTTTTTTTAATGGATTAAATAACCAAAGGAAAAGGTAAGGAAATCCTGCATTCTCTCACTTCCACCAATAATAATCAATGATTTTGATGACATCACTCTGCACTTCAGCTTCTCATAAGATTTTCTGTCCAATCAAACGCTCTGTAGAATCTGAAGCCCCGCCCCCTTGATTATAAACAGACGCTGAAGCTGCGGCTGAAATCCGTCACTCGTTCACAAGTTCAGTGTGAATAACTTTCATTGGGGGAATGAAGCCTGGTTTGACGTTAGTGTCATTGAAGCGCCGCAGATCCAGAGTGAGAAACACATTGACCCGTTTGAGTTCTGCACAGAATCATGTGTTTTAAAGAGATATGGAGGAGATTAGAGGAGAAACGGCTAGAGATTAGGAGGAAACTGGCTTTATTGAGCTCAACGGCTCTGAGCTGTGATATAAACTAGACACATAGATTGGATCTTTTAAAAAGGGGAGGAGCTTTTATACATGTATATGTCCCGCCCTGACTTCCTGTTTCAGAGGAAATCACATCAACACATTGAATAATGGCTGTGGGTTTCAAGGCTCTTCAGTGGGACTTTAAGCATTTCTGTAAACATGTCTGACAGAAGTGTCTTGAAGGAAATGTTCCATAACAGCTTACTTGACATTGTTTCAAGATCCTAATCTGAAATTAAGCATGAATAGCATGATCTGAAAGAATTTAGTGAACAGAATGCATTGTATCGACAAATAGTCAAATGTGTCTGTGATGAAGATCATGGAGGGAAAGATGTCTGCAGTCAGTTGGTTGTTTTGAAGCTCATGAGACTAGAAAAGATTTCAGGAAGGATTCGTTAAAGCCTTAGGCCTCCATTATTCCATAGTCAGGGAGATTGACGAATTAAACGCACAAATTCAGCAGCGTTGCTTTTCTCCCTATCAGCGCTCATCCTGCAAGATCAGAGAGACACTCAAGAACCCTCAAACAATCACGTTAATCTATGTATAATTTAAAAGTAAAGGTTTGTCCATATTTTTTTCTGTATAGTTCTATTATATTTTGATGCTTTTATTATATTTGATGCTCTTCATGTCGAACATGATTATAATGGCTTCTTTGAAGAACTATAGATCTACACCATTTCATAGTTATTTATATTAGTTTTATCAATTTTATTATTACCTCTTCCAGCTCTTGTTCTTTACTATAGGTTGAAATGTGTAGACCCAAATTAGCTCATGCATAGATATTCAAATTATAGTCATATCCATCATTTTATGCTAAATCTAGTCACAGAACAGAGTGGTTTCATGTTAAATTAAATGAAAATATCAATTTGAGCATTCAATATTTTCATAGACAGCCAAAATGATCTACAATTTTAACAATTATCTGCCTTTTTGTTTGAAACCTAGATGTTATGTCCGCCAGTCACTCAAGTGATTATTAATAATATTGTACTGAAATCTTTTTCATCTGCTCTTAGTATTTCTGTTAACGTTCATTCAAGCACACAGGGCTTCTGTAGACTTGCATTCGGGGGAAAAAAAGCAAAAGCTTGCTTTAATATAGCAACAGAATTGGTCAGTAAGGATTTTAAGGCGGGCTTAGCGAAGGTTCAGTAAAGGATCTCATTCTGCAATGCTTCGATTACGCATAAGTCCATTTCACAATAGCGGATTAAGAGCATATATCTCACACACTGTTTGACTTCAGCTCTTACACAAGCGGACGCATTTGCCTTGACAGAAAATGTAGGTCTTCCGATCTCTCGTCTGGGGGAGTGAGAAGGGCTTGTGCTGATTACAAATAATGAGTCATGAGTCTGGCACACAACTCCCTCTTCATCAAGCTCATTAGGAGCATAAGCGATGCATAAAAGCGCCTCCTGAGTGCATACTGCAGGTGACACGGGTGGAGACGTCTCTTACAGAGACTTCCTGGACAGAAATATTAATCATAGATTATTCTTGTGCTTCATTAATTGAATCCACAGAAAAATTGAGATGCATTCGAATAATTATTGGACAGTCTGAAGTCATGTGCATGTATCTTTTGTGCACAGAAACACCTTCATTCAGCAGGATGTGATGTCACACATGGCCCTCAAATGCAAACGGTAGTACACTTTATTTCTTTAGTGCGCAATATAAGAGGTTCAAGGACTTGAGGGGTTGTGAGTGAAGTCAAGGCAGTCCTAGTTGCATGTAAAGCATTTGTCTTATGTCTTCATGGAGCTTTTTTAGTTTAGATTGCACAAATACAGATGCCCTTGCACGGGTTTATACGTCAAAGGAGCCCATTGAGTTTCCTCTGATGCAAGAATTGAACTCTGAGTCAGGACAATTAGCACATTATTCATATTCTCAGCTGTAATTATTATTCTAACGTCACAGATTATCCTGTACTTGTTTTGTCATGTAGCAATGATACTGTAAATGGGCTAACCCAGTTATAAAGGACCATGTCAAGAATACAGAGCTGAAGTGGCCATTTGTTCGACAGACCACTGCAACGGGCGAGAATGGATTAGTAAAATCCTATTAGAAATACCAGGCTAAGAATTCTGTCATACTTCTTTCAGAGCAAGTACAAACCACAAACAGATTACTTATGCCAAAAATCATTCAAAGCCAAGCGTCTATTTGAAAGCACCAGTTTGTGTCATGTCTGTGAAAAGAGAATCTGTGATTGGGCGCTGAAGTGGATTTGTCTTATTTTAGCCCAGTTATATCAAACAGCACAGACATCAGTTACACCGTAGGAGTTATTTACTGAAAATCCTAAAGGAGAAATGAGAACTTGATTGCATTGGTTCTGTCCAGAGCAAATAGACACGAAAATACCAGAGTGTCTATTTACACTAAGTGCTACTTTGTTGGCAGAGTCTGTTTACACTGACTCCGCCCACTGTCATGTGATTGGGCCAGACAAAATTTTGGACGATGCTGGATAAAGTGTCTAATGTGTGTTTATCGATTAGGTTTAGGGGTCCCATAGGTGGCATCCATTTAATAAATGGATAATCTTAATAAATATAATAATTTAAACTGTTATTATTGCATACACTGAGGTGCAAATAGTATCTGACACTAATTAGAAATCGCATCTAGCTACTATTTACACTAATTGCAAAGAAAATACTGGTATTTTACGGTGTAAACTGCATCTATTCCTATTTAAACTGAGTGCAAACAGCCACTGACTAAAGAGTATTTTACCCAATTTTTAAATAACGCAATATACGCTGGTTTTCAGTGTTGAGGGGGAATCTACATAAACGTAACAGAAAAGGTACTGTTAACTTGTTTTGCTGGTAAAGTTTTTCTACAGATTTTTCTTACGCAATGTATAATGTCTGTATATTCATCCGTTACCACTGTGTTGTTAGGGTTTAAAAAACTGAATTATAGGCTGGTGGAAAGCACACAAAGCTTTGTTTTTATATCTCTGTTCCACAATTATAAAATTTGTTTTTCTCCTGTGTGCTGGTCATCATTTATACTACTTCTTTCCATATGATAGATGGATTAGATATGCATGTAAAGTCTACTGATGTATAGGAAACACTGCATTTTTTGCATATTGCTTATATTATTCTATAAAGGGTGAATGCGTATTTATTTATAATTTATAATAAAGTCTGATAAAGTTTAAACATGCAATGCATTTCATAATCTTTATCAATTATGAAAATGAAGTGCATTTATATTGAGTAGCATGCAGTGCATTTAATACCATAAGAGTTTGCGTGATTCATTTCACATTTTAAATAAGAAACACAGCGACAAGTCCGTTAATGGCTAATTCCTTCAGTGTCTTCCGAGTCTACATGGACAAGTCACACATCATCAAGAGTAGGATGTGTATAATCCCCAGTCAGAAGGTTATAACAACTGTCGTATTATGGTTTGGTCATCTCCATGGAAACAAGGGAATGTGCATTGTCCCTCCTTTATTCGCCCTTTCCTGGAAACATGTTATATGAGGACTCCATACTGGCCATGCGACTGAATAAATAAAATCCCATTCAAATAATAATAAAATGACTATTACTAAGAAGTATAGCTGTAAATATTATGTGGCTATAATGAAATCATCTGACTGTGGATACAAATGATCTGAATGTGTATGGACCTCAGGAAAGGCCACCCATTCCTTTCAGAAATGTTTATCTTTGGAAGTCAGGCCTCGGTAGAATTGATCTGGATATAGGAGGACGGACACAGGAACAGATAAATGCAGGTCGAGTGGTCTTGAGCAATGACTGACTTTGCACAGATAGTTTGACATTTTGCTTTGGCATTGACAGAATCTGTCTGTCTGTCTCTCACATTGACGTCATAAAGGCGCATGGACACCCAAGGAAGGCAAGTAACTTATCTCCACAGATCGTGCTCATTTTATAGACTGACTTTAGTAACAAGATCATACAGGCTATTCAGGAAAGTGTGTTTGCAACATGTTAGAATGAGTGATAACACTTTGCATTGCCACAGATGATATTTGAGGTTATTATTGTAGGAAAAAAATGCAATTTCAGACATTCTTACAGAACTGCACATTAAGTTTTGCTAAAAATGGAATTTCTCTATACGTTCAGGTTCTCAGAGACCCCATTGCTTTGTGATAAATTACATTTCTAATGTTCCTCTGTCAATGAAAACTCCTCTTACAAAGGATTTAACCTGTCTAATTTAGCTGATCACAAAGTAATATAAATATAACAAATATAAAACAATTGCAAAATCTTTAAGGATCAACCTATAACCTGAAAACCTATACTTCGAGGTATGTTTTTGAGCTATTAAAAGTGACAAGTCATAATGCTTTTTACAAAACAGATTGTTTCAAAGCAGCTTTACAGAGAGAACATGAAAATAATGCAATGAAGATTGATTTGGGCAGAAGAGAGTCACAACCAAAGGGTTAAGACTTTAATCTAAATCACGATCAAATGTCTTTATATGGGAAATACGTTCATGCACAAATATTACCAAATGATCTGAAGCTAAACAGATTATTACTTGTGTGCATTCCCGAAAGCTTGATATGTGTTTAAGTCACAATGATCTAACTGGAATCGGTGCAAAAGTGTCACTGTGTTATTAAAGCAGTGGTGAAACGAGCAGTGCGCCTTTTACGCATATGATGATCATCCAGAAACCCTGTGCGCGCTCATCACGTGCTCCAGCTCAATCCATCCAGCCGCTTCAAGCAGAAGAAACTATCTCACTTCTCAGGAAAGGCTTGTGAAAAACCTATAAGATTGACGTCAAGAAGATTAAACTATTCGGACGCATCGAGCTGAACGCGAAAGAATCGCATGTGAGTGGTAGTGTTGGGAAACACCTCCAGGACCAAGTGCCTTTCCTCGTCTCCGGCAGCCCGTGGGAAGTTTCTTTCCATGTGAAAATCATCTGATACATATGATTTGCTGCACACGCACTCACACTGGACCAGCCGGGAAACTTACATATCCATAGATTGTATAACGGGAAAGAGAAGACGAGACCAGGACGCGCGG
The DNA here is from genome assembly GCA_037043235.1 of Rhodeus uyekii. Classification (NCBI taxonomy): domain Eukaryota; kingdom Metazoa; phylum Chordata; class Actinopteri; order Cypriniformes; family Acheilognathidae; genus Rhodeus; species Rhodeus uyekii. The sequence continues at coordinate 56,152 of JAWRVZ010000042.1, read as the reverse complement.
ATCGCATATATGGGGTTTGGTGAGTAAATCGCAACTGCTCGTCTGTATGCCATGACTCACGCAGGCAAAATATATTTTGACCTAATTTATCTATTGCTTACAAATTATGGATATGCGTTGCGCACAAGACACGACATGGTTTAAAATGTGTCTGGCGCTGCGCAAAGCTGCGTGCGTGTGTGTTAGAAGAGGAGAAAACCAACATCTGCTCGTTAAAAGTAGGTCTGCTGTGTGTTTGTGATGTTTGCTGGATTAGTTGGAACGATTGAGACTTATTGTGCATCATAATTATCGTACCACCGACGTATTAATTATATCAACAACCATTATTAATTATGCATGCGCGTCTGGTGTGAGACTGATGCGTTTTATTGCTAACATTCGGGTTTGTTGGGCTTTATACATTCAACAGTGTTAGACTGTCTGTGACTGTCTTTCCTGTGGTCACTCGTGGGTTCGGCGTGGATTCACATCAGCTGCTGGTTAATTAGACGCACTTGCGCACTGGTTGTCATGACCACTCATCCACATCTTTACCAGACTGTTTACCTCCACGCGTCTCATGCAAATGTGAGCTCGTCATTTCGAAATAAATCCAATGCGTTCATTCTAGACAAAGTTGCGCACCGGCTACAGATCTGAGCTGATAACCGAAAGGCTTTGGGTCAAAGTCAAAAAAATAATAATGTATGATTAAATGAGTTTTAAAATGATTGAATGCTCATTATGCATACAAAATTCATACAATTCAACTTTACAAAACCATTATACTACTACTACTACTATTTATCAAATTTAAATGTTTACATTTTAATGTTCAACTCAATTCCTATTTATTTATATAGGGCTGATCACAATAAAATATTACAAAAGCGCACTTAATGAGACGCACTTAAATTAATGAGTTTTATGTTGGATTATATATATATTTATTTATATACATGTATATACTGTATTTCCATATGAATGGTCACGCTGGGATTGTCTAAGTCTTAAATGCTCCATATATATTTTCTGTGACATTATGATGTTGTTGGGTACGTGTGTGTGTATATATATATATATATATATATATATATATATATATATATATATATATATATATATATATATATATATATATATACATATATATGTGTGTGTGTTTATATGTATCAGCCAAACCAATTATCTGTCTGTCTTTGAGCTGATTCATGAACAATTGTGTCCTTGTGCAAGACACTTAACCTCAGGTTACTCCAGAGGGACTGTCCCTCCCTTCATGATAAATGCAGTGGACTCAGAAAAGCAGAAGGATCTGCTAAATGACTAAAGTAAACAAGTCGGCTTGTGAAGAACTCTGCATACTTTATATATTTCCAATGATTTATAAATTCATAGCCGCCTCTGTAATTTATAGCTCAGTTGATGTTTCATTTACTGCACTGGCTGCGCTCAAGGACTCATCAAGTTCAATACGAATATACAATCAGAGCTTGAATAGATCAATTGAATAGCCCATAAGGTTCAAGAGATTTCGGAAAGTCTTATAAATGTTGAATATGATGGTCTTGTATGTGTAAGGTATAAAGGACTGTCTTGTACAAATGTTGAATCTGGGTTGGTTTAAAAAAAAAGAATCAATAACATCAGTTGCCACTTTTTGCTGTAGTGATTCGGCCAAACAGTCACTTACTTGATTTATAACCAACAAGCCTTTAGGATTATGTAACCGTTAAAATAGTGTGAAAAACATGTTTTGTCACACTTAAATGTTTCAGATCATCAAAGAAATTTCAATATTAGTCAAAGATAACACAAGTAAACACAAAAGGCTGGTTTTAATTGAAGGTTGTTAATATAAAGGGAATACAGAATTCAAACTCTTTTCACACCATAAATGAATCTGTCTCTCTGAGTATTTAAGAGTTAGGCACAGGTTTCATTCATTTTTAATGCTATACCTTGTTAAACAAGAAGGAAGAACAAAGACGTAGTGGTGAAATGACATTTCTGCTGAGAGAGCAGTGTTTAAATTCTTAAGAAACTACAGAGAAACTCAGAGATGCTCTTTAATCTCAAAGTGGTCATTGAGATTAAAACTTCCCAAAGCGATATATAAGGTACGCGAGATGAGGGAATGTCTGGGTTTGGGTAAATTAGCATTTGTTTACAGGATAATTTACACAAAGTTTTTGACTTCTCGGTTTCATTTTATGGGTCATCACTTATTCTAAAGGCAACAAACTTGCAATTATTTTTTACCCCCACCATATTTCCACAATTCCTACCTTTGGAACCTGAACCAGAATGTTATAGAAAATGCTCTTCGCAGATAGTCGCACGTTTCTCCTGGGAGCTGATCTTTCCTCTGCTATTCTTAGAGTTGTCACTTCAATCAGTCTATAAGAAGTGAAAGAGATTGCATTGCAAGAACTGAATTCAGAACTTTGGTTTTGCGCACTGTGCCAAATATGTGCCATTTTCTCAAATTCTATTTAAATCTATAAGGAGAACAGCATATTCTTGAAAGCACCTTATGTCGGAAGAAACCCATGCAAACTGTGTCTCTTGCAGGGCTGCATGCGTAAATGCCAAGAAACTGCATTAGAGAAACATCACCCAAGGAAAACGAGATCTTTTTGTGGAGGATGGACCTGCCGAACAAGGAAACACGGTCACCGGAGAACGGTCCAAGGCCATGTTGCTCAAGCCTCAAGGTAACTCTCTTCACTTAAACACCTATATGAGCTTTATTTTCTGGTGGACTCAATTGTCACAATAAAAAGCAGCATGTTGATGCCTGAAGGAGAAGCGCTGGTATGTTTGCGTCGCTTTACGTGTAACAGGCTTTGAAAGCCTGAAGCGCTGTGACGTCTCTTGGTCCAAACAAGGTTTAGGTTCAGTTTGTGGTGGAATCTCCTTCTGGAGAGCTGAGATCTGAGAACAGAGAGGGTTTTGAGCCAGTGCTCCTGATGAGAGGATTATAGCTAATGATCTAAATAACGAGATAGTCATGCTCAGCAGTTCCTTTGTCTAGAACACATGAGTGCTGCCACAGAAGGTCCATTCAGATACATAAACTCTCTGTGTAAGACACATAGTCATGTGCACCATTATTGTAAAGTTATAATGTAAAGGTTTACTCAAACTAAATGTGATAAAATGCATGTCTTACAGGTGAACTGCTTATTGCAATAAACTCATTATAGATTAATTCAAGATCACCTTATTTACTTTAATAATACACATTCCTAGTTTTATTGCAAATACCCCCAAAAAAGAAAAAAAAATCTGAAAATCTTCTGAAACACCTTCAGCTGACATTTATTTTCTTATTAAATACTATTAACAATACAGAAACACTGCAAACACTATTATTTATTTTAACGTGTTTATTTTAAGTCTTATATAGCTACTGTCTCCCAAAAAAGAACTGATTCTGAAAAGAATCATCAGTAATTCCAGTCTTACTTCTTGCCTGAACCTGTGTAGTTTTGTAACAAACTTGCATAATGCCCATGAATTTGCTTTGCTCTTTATTGGCTGCCCATGAATAACGTTTACTTTGACTGTCAAACTCTGTAGTTGTAGCTGAAACTGGAAGAGTTTGGTTCATGTTGAGAAGATGCTGTTTTCTGCTGCCATAAAAAAAATCCACATTACATGCACTTCTAAAGAATGAGTTTGATGCAGTAAAACCCCCGCCATCGTTTCTGTTCATATCAGTGAATCGTTCATATCATATCAAATGCTGAAGAAGATCAGGAATTGAAATCCATGTATAGTAATGGTCGTTTGGTTTAAAGCAGGGGTCTCAAACTCAAATGAGCCGGGGGCCGCAGGAGGCAGAGTTTGGGTGAGGCAGGGCCACATCAAGTATTCCACAAAAAAAATATTTTCTCAAACGTCATTATTGACAGTTCTTTAACTTCAATGGGTTCTTCGTCTATGTACTTGGACTTACTGAAGTTCAAGGTTGAGGAAAAAGTTACTTATTTTTTTCGAGATACTAAGTCATTATTATGATAAACTCTCATTATTTTGAGATAAGTCAATATTATGAAATTTTCTCATTTTTTCCAGATATTAAGTCATTATTATGAGAAATTCTCATTATTTTAAGATACTAAGTCATTACTATGATAATCTCTCTCATTATTTCGAGATACTAAGTCATTATTATGAGAAATTTTCTCATTATTTCGAGATATTAAGTCATTATTATGAAACTTCTAATTCTGTCCAGATACTAAGTCATTATTATGAGAAACTCTTTCATTATTATGACTTAATCCTTTTTTTTCTCAACTGTGGCGGAAACGGGCTTCCATACTTTCCTGATGACATGAACATCGTAATATTTCATATGGTAGAAAATACAGATATAGGCGACTGCTACCGGCTGTTAATTATTAGCTGGGACTGTGGGACACCATTAATAAATTTATTATATACAAACAATGGGATGCAGCCACGGAGGCGATATTTACTGGATTTTATTTTCTATATTATAACACCGATGTCCCGCAAATCAGCCCATTTCAAATTATGGAAAAACAAATACAATCCGCATGACGTTAAATCCAACGCCGATAACAGTAACATTCACTTCGTCCAGCTCAAAGTAGAAAATGCTCAATTTCAATCACAATAAGAAGTAATAATTCTATGACGGCTTTGACAAATGTGATGTTACACGGGCAGCTCCACAGTTGTTTCTTTGTCTGCATCAAGCCCGGCCGATGCCCCGCCCCCGGGAGTCATTTACTTCACTGTGATTGGTTGGTTTGTACAGCTCCAGCTCCAGCTCCACCTCGCACGAAAAAGAAATCTTCCGCACACAACGCGGTAAAGCGCTATTCATTCAGCACTCGCGGGCCGCACTTACATTAAACTTTCAAATGGTCCCGCGGGCCACAAGATATCGTTTCGCGGGCCGCAATTGGCCCGCGGGCCGCATGTTTGAGACCCCTGGTTTAAAGTAAACGTTGTAAGCAATAGACCAATTACAACAGACTGGATCATTCGACCAATCAGAGCAGAGTAGACCAGTCACAACAGACGAAGAAGAAAGAAGAAATGTTACATTTATATAGCGCTTTTCCAGAGCTCAAAGCGCTTTACATAGTACGGGGGGAATCTCCTCAACCACCACCAATGTGCAGCACCCACCTGGATGATGCGACGGCAGCCATATTGCGCCAGAACGCTCACCACACACCAGCTTATTGGTGGAGAGGAGACAGAGTGATGAAGCCAATCAGTATGGAGGGGATTAGGAGGCCATGATGGACCAAGGAAAATGTGCAAATTTGGCCAGGATGCCAGGGTTAAACCTCTAGTCTTGCGAAAGACATCCTGGGATTTTTAATGACCACAGAGAGTCAGGTCCTCGGTTTAACGTCTCATCCGAAAGGACGGACAGACTGGACCATTCGACCAATCAGAGCAGAGTAGACCAATCGCAACAGACTGGGTCATCTGACCGATCAGAGCAGAGTAGACCAATCACAACAGACTGGATCATCTGACCAATCAGAGCAGAGTAGACCAATCACAACAGACTGGATCATCTGACCAATCAGAGCAGAGTAGACCAATCACAACAGACTGGACCATTCGACCAATCACAACAGGCTGGATCATCTGACCAATCAGAGCAGAGTAGACCAATCACAACAGACTGGACCATTCGAGCAATCAGAGCAGAGAAGACCAATCACAACAGGCTGGATCATCTGACCAATCAGAGCAGAGTAGACCAATCACAACAGACTGGATCATCTGACCAATCAGAGCAGAGTAGACCAATCACAACAGACTGGATTATCTGACCAATCAGAGCAGAGTAGACCAATCACAACAGACTGGATTATCTGACCAATCAGAGCAGAGTAAACCAATCTCAACAGATTGGTATAATGAGGCTTTTAAATCAGGTCGGGAAGCGCCTCATCGTCAGATATCGGCACTGGATCATCAACATTTGTTTCTGAGAGAGGCGAAGAGACTCCCACTCCACTCGTGCTCTCATTTGTGGATCTCGCGCCGGGAACCAATCACATGTCTTGTCTGAGTGCCCGTGGGTGTGTACAAAGCCTCTGAGAGATTTTGCTCTCTTTGTCTGGTATCCTGGGAAACCGTTTCTCTCGCATCACGATGAAACAATGCTGCTTTCCGCAATACGGCTGCCGATATGGCAGTATTTTTTATGAATATTTTTGAAAAATCTGCACGAAAATTGAACTGCAAAGTGGCGAGGTATTACTGTACTTTAAAATACACCACTAAAACCATTCTTTACTGTTTGGGTGGAAGGACATCCTTGTTTTCTCATTATAGTACTGGTATAGTAGAGGTACTGGTAACCCATGTGCAGGAGCACAATTTTAGTGATATATCTGCTTTGTTTTGAGCGGAATGAGATGAACTCTTTCCCACTATGATGACATGTTTGTTGATAATTACTGAAACAAACACTATTTGCAGGAGCTTTAGCATCAAACTATAGGGAAGAGATACATGGCAGAAATCCAAGAGTCCACACTCACACTCTGACTATTGCCACCCTTAGACCGTTAAGGGGTTAAATGCCTTTTAAAGAGCATAACAGCAATAGCAGAAGATGTTATCAGATGACTTGCTTTGTAGATCAATCCATCGACCCTAAGGGTTTGACAGTGTGAATGACTAGCGAGTGTTTCTGTGTCCAGAAAGAGCTCTTACGTTCTCAGACCACACATATGACAGCTTTCTAAAGGCTCATCGCTTAATTAGTGATAAAAAATGTTTTTCTACACATTAAGATTTGGCACACGTGGATGAGATCCAAATTTAGGCTTTGTTTTTTCTTGGGATTACATTTTCATGCAACAGAGTAAAAGCTGCTTAGAATCAGATTATTTTGGACAGGAACACAATTAAAGGGCAGTTTCGAAGGAAAGAAATCACGCAGAGGTGCGGTAAATTACATCTTAGATGTGTCCTGATCATAATCCTACAGTAAACCTTTACGGAGGCCAATTCTGATTTCCAAATTCTTTTGTTTAGCCTGAGGTCTGATCTTAGAAATGATCTGCAAGCTTCAGGAACACTGAATAATCTGATGAATGAAGGTATTGTAATTGCACCCATAGAGACCCTTACGGCAAAGCCGATTAAAGTTTCCAATGATGTTTGAGCTCTACAAGTTTTTTTCCAAATAACACAAGCATAATAAATGTAGTCACATCCAGTAAAATAATTAAGGACATGTGTGCACACAGAATGATATATAACCCAGTTTATTGTTCAATGCGTTCAATATATATATGTGTATAATTTGACTCGCCTCCATTTCTCGACAGTTTTCCACCACCCTGACTCCTCACTCTTGGTTTGTTCCTACTGCAGCCAGAAATACAGGGGGAGCACGCCAAATATGCATACTATTTACTCTACTTGAATTATTTGGTCCAGTGTGAACTCGTGAAATTAACCGGTTTATATAGTTCACTTTGTGTCTAGGGTTGACCGACTCAAACAGTTGTTAATCAAAAATGTGACCGGTACAGATAAGTTGGATGGGTTTATGATAAGCAAGACGCTTGAGTTCGCTCTAGACCCGGGGTTTTCAAAGTGTGGGGCGCGCCTCCCCTGGGGGGCGTCAGAGCATGCCAGGGGAGGCGCGGAGAGTTGTAAAAAAAAGATAGTCTAATAATAACTCGCCGAACTTGTATTAAACCTCCTTCATTTTACATTTTCCTGTGATGTCATTCTGTCGCGGCTGCAAGCGTGTCGTTCAACCCTCGCCCCCCGTCAACGATCACGCATCGCGTCCACCCAGTCAACGATCGCGCCTTTTGGAGGGGGGGCGGCATTGGGTGAGTTGTGTCAAAAGGGAGGCCCACTGTCTCAGACTTTGAAAACCTCTGCTCTAGACTGACGACGCGTCCAAAATCTCATACTGTATAGTAGGTACTAGATTTGGTTAGAATTTTAGATGTGTGACGATTAAAAAAAAAAGTATTGTATTAAGTGCGGTGGTAGACGAAGACATGAATGGAGGGGATCAACTCAAAACTCTTTAAATAAATTTTTTTTTAAATAGAAACTCAAACGGTACGTGTGCAAAACAACAACCAAAAACTCAGAAAAGCAGTGGAACTTGGAAAACGGAGATACATACAAGCACACGGAGAACAGCGACATGGGAACGTGAAACAGTTTCAACAATCGACAACCACATGGGAACACAGGCGGGTATTTAACGAGAGCACACATTAGGGACACCTGACAGGACTTGACAAGGTAAGTGATTAACAAGACAGGTGACACAAGGGCACGGGAGGATACACAGACAGGACCCGGAAGTGCAAACATGACGAGACTGTGCAGGAAGAGCACGAGAGGAAACATCGAAGGGACCCGGAAGGAAAACAACACATGACACACCAAACCGGCAGAGTCAAGGAAGACTCGACAAACAGGAAGTGACAAAGACCCGACAGAACGGAAGTGCACAAATAACATGGCAGACAGGACAAACAGTAACAAGTATGTGCTATATACTTTAAATGTGTGTAGTATGAATGAAGTTCAGATGTTCTATGTTCGCCACGGCTCAATTCACTTACTTTCACAAATCCTCTCCCATAGTCGCATGGAATAGCAAAAGGTGTGTTCGACTGCGAGAGCGATTGGTGTATGACATCAAAGTACCGTGAGAGCGTTTATAAGGCCGTCATGCCCTAATGGTTCGAGAGTCTAACTGGTAAATCAAATTTTGTTGGTTCAATTCTCAGTATCGGAAATAACTGAGGTAGCCACCAAACCCCCAATCACTCCCCTTGTGCCACAAAGGTCCCCGGTGTGTGTGTGTGTGTGTGTGTGTGTGTGCGTGCGTGCGTGTGTGTGTGTTTACTGCTCCTAATGTGTGTGGTCTACTCTAGGGGTTATGCAGTGGACAAATTCCAAGTGTGGGTTACCGTACTGTGACACTACTTAGCTCAGCTCAGTACTTAGCTCTTAAATACTTAGCTCAGCTTCAAATGTTTCCATTAAATGCACACTTCTTAATAGTAGTAGGTTATCCGGGAACTGATCTTACCACCACTGTATTTCGCATGCTGTATAGTTTGGAAGTAAGAGTACTAGCCAACTCAGTTGATGACTCATGATGCATAGCAACACAGATAAAAGTATTCCTAATATTTTGGACCTTTTATTATAAGCAATTTTTGATGTTTGATTTGAGATTGTTTGAAAAAAGAGAAAGCCTTATTTTTGTAATTCTGCTAGGTGTACATACTTCAACTTTAAGTTACGTTTTTTAGTTGGTTTATTTAGTTTTAGGAATTTTAATACTTTAATTGAAACTAAATGAAAATTTGGCAACTGGCCGAAATAATTATACTTTTTTTTTTTTCAAGTTATAATGTTTTTATATATATATACACACACACACACACACACACACATATATATATATATATATATATAATATGTGTGTGTGTATGTGTACAATTCAGTAGTGGCCAAAGGTGATGTCCAGAGGGAATATGTTTTTAATAACTCTAATAAAGTACTTTTGTCAGCACAGTTTGGCATGTTTCATTTGTATAAATAAATAAATAAATAAATAGCCTTCAAGCACAACTACGGAATTTGCTTACAAAATATAATATATATGTAAAAACTGAATGTCCAAGAATCACAGATGCCTGAAAAGATGGGTCAAAGAGTGAGAAAACGATAAAGTAGAATTTTCTGCTGTAATAAGTCATGTACCATTGCATCCAATTCACTGCTGTGAAAGAGCCATGGAGCGTAAATTACAGACACTGCGTCAGTGTATGATGGGCGCATGCTTGGGAAATCCATAAGTGCGTGAAGGGACCCATGTGCTCTTCAGTGAGGAAATCTCTGGACTGTTGTAAAAGCTGAAAATTAGCCCAGAGGCCATCGAGAGCACGTGTTGCTGTTGGCTGGCGGTCAGATTACTGCGCCCACGTGTAATGCGATCTAAGTTGCGCTCCAAGGAGATGAGGGACGTGCCACTGAATTGACTACAGCTGTAAATGTATGAGGCTTTGAAGTTATGAACGTGCATTGTTCATGATATCACCTTTAAAAATTTTGGTCGAGGTGTCTGCTCTTAAACTGACTTTCTTTCGTTTAGTTCTGTGCATTTTGTCTACAAACCGCCAGTGGACAGGTGATTGTCACCGTTCACCTTTCAGCTGCGTTTCTATTCTGAGCGTCTCGTCATGGGAGAACTCGCGTGGCTTACCAGAATTATCCAGTCCGCTTTAGGCACACTTTCTCACACTCCATCTCTTTGTTTAATGTTATTTACTCTTCTGCTAGTTCTTTATGTAATCAGCATTAGATACCTCCCGATTCCCAGCATGCTTTGCACTATCTGTAGCCCAAAGTAACCATAAATCTTTCACAAATGTGAGTGCTCGAGTCCTAGTTTTGGAACACAGTACATTATGACTAGCTATGATGCAGTTGCTTGACCCAGAACAAAGTTGCATTAACTTGGTTAAGAGAACATCGCCGACTGTGAACGTCCTGAACTAATTGATTGATTGAATTAGATGTTTGAAAAGACTGATCTGTTACAGATCATGATTCGTTTGGTCTCATTCCTGGTTTGGTGATGGCAATTAAACCAGCTGGGATTGTCTGGGTTTGTTTCTTTGCATTGAGCATCTACAGGTGATGGAAAAGTTTGGGGTTGGTAATTTAAAAAAAATGTTGTCGAAAGAAGCAATTTGTTAAAAACACAGTAAGGAAAAGTTACATTTAATACAATTTAGTAGAACTCTCTCTCTCTCTCTCTCTCTCTCTCTCTCTCTCTCTCTCTCTCTCTGTCAACACATGAAACAGATGCTTCACATCTTTTTGGAAACATGATGCGTTTTTTTTAGGATTCTTTGATTTAATAGAAAGCTCAAAAGAACAGCATTTAGTTGAAATGGAAATTGCACTTGATCAATTGTTAAATCATCCTTGCTGAGTTGACGTATAAATTAATATATATATATATATATATATATATATATATATATATATATATATATATATATATATATATATACAATAAATCAAATATATATATAATCTTATTATTTAATAGCGATAATCAAGGGACGCCACATAGCAGCCATACCATAAGAAGGTTGTTTTATTCTGCTAAGCATCAAAATGGGAATTAGCTGTTTTTAATTGTTTTTGCACATGTAAAATTCAAGTTTGTGTTGAAAGACGACTGTACAGCCGGCGATTTGATCTTCAGAGGCTTCTCGTCTCGTCTCTTCTATTGCCCTCTCTTTCTCCTTCTCCCTTCTCTTCTCCACCTTTCCGTTGATTATTAATTTGGATGCAGGGAGTGTTGATGCATGTGGGAAACCCCTCAAGAGTGAAGATGCACTGCTGTTCCGATGCGGAACCTCTGCACAAGCTGATGATTTTGGCCCAGAAACCCCAGCAACAGTCATGAGCATCGACTCGTTTTTCCTGTTGTTTTGCTCATGGAGGCTTAAGTCACTGTGGATGAATGCAGTAGCATCGCTCAAGAGCGTGACATAAGCTCCCCTAATCCGCTTTTTGTCCCACTACCCATAATGCAATGCAGCTCGAGAAATGCATCCCCCTTCTCTCCATCTCACCATCTCTACTCCCACCCCAGCTCTCTTATCCCCTACCATTTTAAATGCATATTAATGAAGAGTTGCTTCCATGTCCAAAAATAGGTTAATGAGGGAGAGTGTGAGATGCGTGCATACAGCATCTGACAAAGTCTTTCTGTGTCTCTGTCTCATTACAGATGTTCCTCATGGCCTTGTCCTTTGCCTACTTTGCCAAGGCATTATCCGGGAGCTATATGAAAAGCACAATAACTCAGCTGGAAAGACGCTTCGACATCCCCAGTTACTTAATAGGTGTCATTGATGGCAGCTTTGAAATAGGTAAGCACCGGATCTTCATGCGTCAACTACGTTTCCTTCCCCTCACCTCCGAGGACCAGTTACCAAGGCTCTCTTCTAGCCTTTCACAAAGTCTGTGCGCCGCGCTTCAGTGCAAAATAACACCAAGACGCTCCATGTGTGCTGCAATTTACGGCTGTCATCCTCTGCGCAGTGCAGTGGTCCGACAGATCATCAGACAGTTATGCAACTGCAAACATGTTTTAACAGGTCACAGCTGCGGTGCTGTATGTCTTAACGAACCGTTGCCTTCCACAGTTTACTATTTAAAACGCACGTGCATACATTATATCACTGCAATACAATGCTAATGAAATTGGAATGTAAATAAAATCTAAATACGAGTGCGTTATATAATCATATGTAGTGTAGTAATCCCATAGCTTAACGCTTCAACCTTTGCAGGTGTGCAGGGATTCCAGTAATAAAATAAAAACGGATAGGTTTATTGTCAAGGGATGCCACACAGAGTTCATTTCAATCAGAATAAGTGATTCAGCACTTTTTCCATGTGTCTTTGCACATGGAAAGTCGTAGTCTAGAGAAGTGAAAGCGAGGCTAAACCCCACTCACACTATTGCAGGCGCCGCTCGCGTGGCCCTAGAAACCAGAGTTTCCATAGGAGCGTTGCCATGGCAACGGGATGAGGATCACAGCCGACGCAGAGATCATGTGTCAGAGTATCATCACTCTTTCTCGGCTGCCTTCCATCCCTGTTATCAAGCAGTATCCGGGAAACCCGCGGAACAAAGGCTGCGTGTGTTTGTGTGTGTTTTGTAAATGTTTGGGTGAGTTGTTTCTCTTTGGTTCGACTGACCTGCTTATAAACTGAGGCATGGTCTAAACGTCTGAGAATTCCTGTCCCCATTAAATCCATGAAATGTCCTGAACTCCACGCCGGGTACAGAGCTGTGCTATAATCGTCCTTACAAAGACCTCCGTTCATGGAGCCGTGAAACGCAGAAACTAAATAATTCTGCCAATAAATGTTCCTCACGGACAAAGAGGTCAATCACGTAGAAATCAGTCGGGAAGCATCATGTTCAGAAATTTTATGGAGCAGATACTTCCAGTCATGAATGTCAGTTGTTGACCGATATTGGGGTTTTATTGCCTGATGATATCAAATAATATGCATGTGAAATTGCTCTCATTTTACAATGTCTAAACATCCACAAAATCCGTTTAAATTTACAATGGATAATTTTCTGAAATGAGACGTATACAGCCATCAAATGCGACCCTCTTTGAAATGAGACGTATGCAATGTCTCTTAAATGAAATAATCAATTCTGAACGGCCTGAAACGAGCCGTTCAACCTGCTTGAACCTGCGTAGGTTTGTAAAAGATTTGCATAATGCCAGTCTATAGCTTTCATTGGCAACCCAATGTTTACTTTAATCTGCCCTTAAACACTGTGGCTGAGAATGGAAGTTTTGTGTCGTTCATGTCGAGAAGACACTGTTTTTTGTGCTGCAAACGCAAATTCAAAGGATGAGGACTGGGGCTCAAATTGATATGGTAAAATCAACATCTGTTCGTATCAGTGTGTATCAAAGAACTGGAGCTGCAGACCAATCAGAGCAGAGTAGACCAATCACATCAGACTGGAGCACATATACTTCGGATTAAAGCTTAACATGACTTTAAAGCTCCTGTAAAATGACACAAAAACCTGAAGAGTGGCATCTTTATAATGACCTCCGCATATGCTTGTATTCAGGGTAGGTGCTTACTTTAGTTGATGCTGTTTAATTGGTTTTTACTCAATCACAATTTTCCATATCATAAATGTTTATCTGAACTGTTTTTTCCGGCTTCTACTCTTAGGTAACTTGTTAGTGATCGCCTTTGTGAGTTACTTTGGTGCCAAACTTCACCGTCCGAAGATCATCGCCATCGGCTGCTTGTTGATGTCACTAGGGACTTTTCTAATCGCCTTGCCCCATTTTCTAATTGGACGGTAAGTTTCAGCTATAAATGTGAAAATGTGTGTGTTGTCGAGGCAGCCTAAGCTGTTGTGGTAAATAGCTCTGTTAACAGAGTGAGCCGTTTTGGAGGGTCACATGGATTCAGTTTGATCTTGTTAAAGTTCCTGACCACAGATGAGTCGTTTTTCGGTTTATGTTTGTCACTGTATGCCTTTCTTTATCACATGTACTTCTTGACATCGTAAAGTTCCTGAATAAAGGGTACATTTTGAGCAATTAGAAGTTTGCATGACCTCGCTCTATTAATTCAAATTTGACTTCCTCCTCGTAAATGCATTGTCAACTTTTGAGAGAGCGCCAGGTTTTCAGTTTCACATGCTGCTTTTCGAAGACATTGCCTTCTTAAACTGACTTGAGTGCACTTAAGTTAGATCCTAATGTTTTGTATGTTAGCCATGTTTTTGATGCACATAACTTCCAGAAAGGACATCTGAAGTGGACTACTATCGGAATAAAGCGTAACCTTTTCCATCTTCATTACTGTTGACAAAATACCCAATCATTAGTCATATGGTTGGTTGTGTCGTGTTCATTGATGTTGATGTTTTATTTGCAGCTACAAGTTTGAAACGTCGATTAGATCGTCAGTGAACTCAACCAGCACCCTTTCCCCATGTCCAGTGAGGTCTGATAGCATTCTGTCCACAGGTCCAAGCACTTCTTCTGTACCAAGCGCAGGTACATCTGCACCTACTGCTTCAGTTAGATTGGAAAAGGGAAGGCTTGCTGGTTAAACTATTTATGAAACCTGTTGGAGACTAACATATGCTGGTATCACTGTAGTCTACAGCCTCAAATGATTTAATATAGTCTTATTTGTGTATGTTACATTAATAATACTAATTATATAACTTATCATTGGTCTTTGTCAGTTGTCAGTTCCTCGAAATGCCTGTCATGATTAGCCTTCTCAACCTCTCTTCTGCCTTTCTCAGGTTGCGAACACGAGTCCAGGTTGTCCATGTGGATCTATGTTTTCCTGGGAAATATCTTGCGTGGAATTGGAGAGACGCCAGTGCAGCCTCTGGGAATCTCATACATTGACGATCACGCTCTGGAGGAAAATGCAGCCTTCTACATCGGTACATCTAAATCTTTGTTTATGCATATATGAGGGGGGTTTATACAGTTAATCCTGCTCTTGAGCGTAATGGATATAAGTAGAAAAAGCTTAGCTGAACAGAAATGCATTATGTGTGCATGCTATCTGATGCTTCGTTGTTTAACACAACACCTCGAGTTAATAATTAAAAAGAAACTGCTACTTCTAGACACAACTACTAAAATTACGGTACTTCCAATTTTACGTGGATACAGTACACTCACATTAGGCAGTATGGACGCTATGGTAAATCTTAACTTTAATGTCAAAAAATACATGCACATTATACATACATATACATACATACAGTAAAGCAATATATACTATATATATCAATTCTCAGTTGCATTGTGGTTTATATCATCACAAAATGTAAACTGTATATAAATATCTATATAGTATTTTTATAACTCTATATATAAAGTTGGATATTATATCCAGCTTTATCCATTATCATAAAATTATATATTCTTTATAGCAAATCTCAACTGCTTGATTTTTATTTTATTTTTTTGTTACAAAATATAACTGTATTACGTATCATCCAACTCTTCATATGAAGTTGATATATACCAAGTTCGGTCATGAAACATTGATTCCTCTCATTGATTCCTTTGTGTGCATTTTAATATGACTTTAAAGTATTTAAGCGCAAGAAGACCCATGCACCTGTTTCTTTACCTGAATTGCTAATTTGTTTATTTGTTCTTTTTTATATAATTGCATGTTTAATTGTCTTTAATATTGCTTGAAATGTGTATTAGTTTGGCTAGTTGTTTCTGCTATGGTAGTTTTAAACCATAGGTAAAAGTTCCCTGTATAAGTGATCTTTAGCCTATGGATTTTTGCTCATGATATTCAGCTACAATAATGTTTTGAATGTTTGCAATAAGATTTAGAATAAATTCTAAATGTTTTTTTAACCTTATTGGAATCGAAATTAGGAATTGATAAGGAGAATCAGAATCGAATTCAAACAATTTCCAACCCTAGAAGCAAGTCTCTGTACCATGTCTATGTACAGCAGTAATAATTATTTTTTATTTTATTACTGCAGTAATAAGCAGAAATAAACACTAAATACATTAACATTGTCTTGATAAAAATAAGTATGTCCAGCTGTATCCACATACGTAGAGTATACTAGCGTAATGCAATATGTACTATTTAGCAAACCTTAATTTCTTGATTGCGTGCAACTTCACAAAATGTATCTCTATTACTGCCCAGCTCTAATGTTTTAAAAGCATTCATAAGGCATAAAGATATAAACATTAACAACATAATTTTCTGTAAAGCTGCTTTGAAACTGCGTACTGTGAAATTCACATAAATGTGACTGAGACCGTTTTGCCCTTTAACAGCTTCCTGGAATGAATTGTTTTCCTAGAGAGCATTGGGTTTCTTGGTAAGCAGTCCAGACTAGATCTACAACTAATCAATTAATGTCTCATCTGCATCAGGATGTGTCCAGACAATATCGGTCATTGGTCCAGTGTTTGGCTACCTGCTGGGGTCTGTCTGTGCCAAGATATACGTGGACATTGGATTTGTCAACATGGGTGAGTGAAGTGAATCTGTGCTGTTGTACGGTGCAATATTTCCCAAAGGAGTCACTGGGTTCAGTTCCATCCCTACTAGACAATTTGAATGGCATGAGTGTCTCTAGGCATGTATCGGCAAGGTTGTCTAGAGCCGAGAGAGAGAAAAATAAATAATACATAATGCATTTATTCTGTAAACTTCCATCGGTTTTTATTCATCTGACTAGACTAGAGAGGTTTTTAAAGAAGTTCATTGTGACTCTCTCTCCTCAAATCTGGAAGAAATCCAGCTTATTCATATTATATTTATTTTGTTTATATTTCGATCAAAAGCAGGAGGAAATTAGAAACTTTGTTGTTTCTTGTTTGAAAGCAGTGGAGGTTGTTTATGTTGGATCCGAGTGTGTTTTTGGCATTCGACTCGGGACGATGTAAAGGATCATAAATGTTAAGCTGCGATTCAGCAAACAGCTGTTTTGGATGAGATGTGCCATGCAATGAGTCTGAAAGTTGAAACGTAATTCTTCATAGGTAATATAGCGTTGCGTTACACCCTAAACACAAGACGTTTGGCAGTAAAGTTACGCCATGAGACAGTGAAATATTAAGGAAAAATGGCAATGTTTTACAGTAAATATACAAACTATATCACATTGTTTTGCCATTCATTTTAT
The DNA here is from genome assembly GCA_037043235.1 of Rhodeus uyekii. Lineage (NCBI taxonomy): Eukaryota > Metazoa > Chordata > Actinopteri > Cypriniformes > Acheilognathidae > Rhodeus > Rhodeus uyekii. The sequence goes on along the minus strand of JAWRVZ010000042.1, from coordinate 38,883 downwards.
TTAATGAGAGCATAAGACAGAGCCCAGACAAAAACATCTGTATCATTCACGTAAATCATTGCAGGAGAAATATTTCTATAGAAATTTCTATTTGCTGATATTAATGATTGCACATAAATATCTAGCCTCTCTCTATTTCGTATATAAATTACACTTGCATCTAAAAGTTTGGAATAATTAATAGTTTTAATGTTTTTGAAAGTCTCACCAAGGCTTCAGTTTTCTATGTGAATATATTGTAAAAATGATCCTATGATCAAAGCTGTATATTCAGCATCATTAAACCAGTCTTCAGTCACATGATCCTTCACAAATCATTCTAATATGCTGATATATGGTAATATTTTTCAAGAAAATCTCAGTTTAAAGTGAAGCCTGAATATTCTCACTATTGAGATAAACTAGGAGAAAATCTAGGTTTGATCAAACTTGGTTCTGCCACCCAGTCATGACATATTTAGAGTCATCATGAAACGAAGGTTGCGATCTTTTCTTCCCTATTGTGTCATAAATGAGGGAAACAGCTTCTCGAACAATAAGAGAAATGTAGGGCGGGGGCTTGATTTTGTCCATTGGGAACTGATTGGATGGTTGTGTTTTGCTATTGGTGGATCTCATGTGAGTGACAGGTTGCCCCGCCCTCGCACCAGTAAACGCATCATCAAAGAAGGGGAAGTTATTTCAATTCAAGATTACGAGGGAATGTGAATGTTAAAATAAATAAATACTGCAATATTCAATTAAAAAACAAGAATTGTCCATTTTGAGCTTGTGTTGACTTTAAGGTGATTGCTGTACGACTTCAGAAGGCTTGGAATATAGCGCAGACTACTTTGTGCTTTTATGCTGCTTTCTTGTCTCTTTATCTTTTTCAAAAAGAGTACTTTGAACATTCTTCTTGACATCTGATTTTGTGTTTCACAGAACAAATAAATTAATGCAAGCTTAAATGTGGCGAAAAATGTGATTAGCAAATATTCGCTGGAGCCTTTCCTTTTCGTCGATGCGCATTATTTATGTGACATGCAAACATTTCTTTCTACTGGCACAGCTTAAGCGCAACATGGAGGCTGTCTGAGCGTACATGATGAGATGAGAGCATGGAGAGAGGGAGTGAGACATCTAAGACTGTCTGTGGATCACAGTCTGCGTCTGCCTCTGCTGTTTGCCTGGCCCAAATATTCTGAACATGTGACAAGCTGCAGTGAGCCTTGTAGCGTCTGTGTTCTCTGTGTTGACGTGTGTGTGTGTGTCTTCTCACAGAGAGCATTAGCATCACCCCAGGAGATGCTCGCTGGGTAGGCGCCTGGTGGCTGGGATACCTTATTGCAGGATTCATCACCCTGCTTTCGGCGGTGCCGTTTTGGTTCTTGCCCAAGTCCTTGCCCCTGCCAGAGAGACGGCTTGGCAAGTATTCTCCAGAGCGCACCAGCTTCATCAAAGACTCGCCCCTCCTGGAGCACAAGTACCAGGCAGATGAGCCAGCAAACTTCCTAGAAATGGCTAAAGGTAAATGACCTAGAATCAACTAGAATTCACAGGAAATTCACAATACCATTGCATTACTTAAACTAAAAACCGAGAGGCATTTATTTTAAAGAAGCATCTTTTTCAAGGAAAGAATTTCACACTGCAAGAAATTATTTTCTTATCAGTATTTTGGACTTTTCACAGTGTAAATATTTAAACATTCTTAAACAAGATAAGTTCTGGTTAGTAGGGCTTGTTTTCTAGAAAATATTTACACAGTTAAACCAAGATAAAAACATAAGTTGAAACCAAGCTGAAAAAATAAGTTGAAAAGAAACTGCATATGTCAATTGGGTCAGAAAAATGAACTTGATTCAAAGAGAAAACTAGTTTTATTTTGACCCTATTGGCAGATATTTGTTGTTGTTTTCATTTTAAGAATGAAGTCATTTTTTTCAGTAAACAAGACTTTGTTTGTAATGCTTAGATACTTTATTAAAAATAAAGCAAAAATACTCTTCTTTGACCCTTCATGATTTTAAATGACAAAACAATGCATGCACTGTTAAAAGTGAAGACAAATGTGTTGTTCAGATAACCACCCTGCTCTCTTTCTCTTTCTCTCTCTCTCTCTCTCTCTCTCTCTCTCTCTCTATATATATATATATATATATATATATATATATATATATATATATATATAATCACAAAATGTGACAGCATAAGTCCCGAATACATGCACAAACAAATATATTATGCACTATAGGAAAGGAAAGCATTATAAAGCATGACCCCTTTAAGGATTTCCCCATTCGAGTAGATAAGATTTGGTATTACAAAAAACAGCATGCGACAAAATAAGTATGTCTGAATTCACAGTAATCATAAAGAGTTCCGGAAAAAAGTAAACAGATGACTTACTAATACCGGTGAGATTATGAAGTGCCCACACAATGGACACTTTACTGTCCCATGAGGAGAGGGTGGGAGAGGATTTGTGAACAGCAGTGAAGCTGACACAGTTAGATCACATGATCATAACAATATGATGAATGTACAGATTAGGGACGAAAGGGGCTTTGGTATTTGGTTCCTTTCCGGATGTTTCACATCAGGTGATCAAGTGTTAATATAAAGGAAAACTGACTTCATGCATGCACTAAAAGTCATTTGCAAACTAGGTCAGGCAAGTGAAATTAATTTTGAGAAATATTTGTGCATCATTGTGTATGCTTGCAGGTATATTTAACTTCAACTGTTTGCCTATGTCTAGCATCATTCTTAAACATTTTGTTTTGTATGAATGTTTTTCAGACTTTTTGCCAACACTGAGATCCCTTTTGGGGAACCCGGTCTACTTTTTGTACCTCTGCGTCACCATCATCCAGTTCAACTCTTTGATCGGCATGGTGACATACAAACCAAAATACATCGAGCAACATTACGGACAGTCAGCGTCCAAGGCGAACTTCTTAATGGGTATGTCGTCTTCCTGTGCACAGATATATTACCGCTGTGACCTTGGAGTTTAATGCTATGTTATGTTTTGATTGGATTTGGGGGGATTTTATAAATGTGTGTTAAATATTAGTCTTTGGTTCTGATATTAAATCTGGAGGTTTGTGTAGCTCGGTTAAATCACAGTGTGACGTGGACCATTACTGCATATGAAAGAGAATGAAATCCAAGAATAATATCAGCACACGACGTATGCAGACACTGGAGACTGTTGTGCATTTGGGGAAACGGCATTAGCGGACAGGAGGGAAAACAAATAGGCCTGTTCTGTATTGCAGAAACGTTCAACCACATGAAGAACCGTGTTTGAGAAGAGCTGAGCCGACTTTGCCTTTGTTTTAAATCGGACACTGGTTCTTTGATCCGGGTTTTTCTGATGCGGTCTGTTTTTTCAGGAATTATCAACATCCCAGCTGTGGCCTTGGGAATGTTCTCGGGGGGTGTGATCATGAAGAAGTTCAAGCTGAGCATCATGGGAGCAGCCAAGTTTGCCCTGGGAACATCTCTCCTGGGCTATTTCCTGTCTCTCTTCTTCTTCGCAATGGGATGTGAGAATGCCAACGTGGCAGGCATCACCAAGTCGTATAATGGGTAGGGTGAAGCTTGCGGTTTGTATTTGGGTCAACGGTTCTGTTCAGATCTGGGGCCAGTTGCACAAAAGCATTATGTTAAGAATTAGTACTAGTCTAACCGACTAGCAGTTAATCAGTTTCATCAGTCTTACGTTTCGCAATTAAATTACTCCAGTTATTCAAACAAAGAAAGATATGATCAGGAAAAAAAGTGATGACTTACTTGCTTTGGCAATTTTACTCCTGATGGAAGGGAATTTTCCTCTTCAGAAAAAGATCAAATTATTTTTTATTTCTGTATTATTAAAGTACAAAACAACGTTGATCTCTTTAATGACCAGAATGACATTGGTAATATTTTTTAATATTTTTGAAAAGCTTTATGCTCACCAAGGCTGCATTTAATGATGAAAATACCTAAAATACCTGTTTTCTATGTGAATATATTGCAAAGTGTGATTTATTCCTGTGATTAAAACTGTATTTTCAGCATCATTACAGTCTTCAGTGTCACGCGATCCTTCACAAATCATTCTGATATGATGATTTGATGCTCAACGTACATTTATGATTATAATAAATAAATTACAGGAATAAATTACACGTTTACTGTATTTTTGATCAAAGCATAAGAGTATGGAAGCTGGTTTCCACCAGAGAAACTGCTGAATTGCAAGACAAAAGTTGTGAGTTTATACCTTATGAGATAAAAATTCTGTGAAGGAAACGAGCTTCCATTTAAGAGACTTATTTTAAAAACATGAAAGAAGTCATAATCATTCTGAACTTTTGACTGGTACATTATGTGCTTCTTTTGCAAAATGATAAAAGCTGGATGAACTAATAATTGTTTCTTGCCCTTTGAATACAGGACTGAAAGTCTTTACAAAGTGGACAGTTCTCTCTTAGCGACCTGCAACCAAGGCTGTCAGTGTCCTGAAACAAATTGGGACCCCGTGTGCGGCGAGAACGGGCTTACCTACGTCTCCCCCTGCCTGGCTGGATGCCGGACGTCCCACGGCTCTGGAATGGACACCGTAAGAGCGGCCTCTGAACCGAGAGCGTGATTTGGAACAATAGCGTGTTTGTTGTCCTATCTCTTCAAAGAATGCGAGCGACAATGTGTTGTGTTCCGTGTGCCTTGAACTCTGCGTTTCCCAGCGCTCTCTGAAGGGTGTGCACAACCTGTTTGTCTTCAGCTCAAAGGCTATATTGAATTCTCAAACCTTCTCTGAAACTTCCTTCCCCGTCTCTCTTTGAGAGTGCAAACCTGGTTGGTTCTGTCTAAATACTGGGAAGTTTCATTGCATCTAAAAGGCTGGTATACAGCCTTTTCCTCCCTCCCATCCTGTGTGTCCATTTCATATCTCAAGCATCTGTTATATGCAATGTCTTTTGTCAAAGAGACAAACTAGAACATGAGTGACGCATTTATTCTGCTGCTATATTTTTAGATGCTGTTGAGCTTTCATCACTTATTTAGGGCAAATTATCTTTGAGTAGAAAAGTGTGAATAGAAAGTATATAATATAACCATCCTTTATTTTCTCCATATAGCAATTGATAAGATATCATTTGCGTTTCAGGTGTTCGAGCAGTGCAGTTGTGTAGGAGTCGGGAATCAAACGGCCAGCGTGGGACAATGCAACAACAGGGAGAGCTGCCATCGAGTCTTCCCCTACTTCCTGGCTCTGTCTGTCATCACTTCCTTTATCATCTCACTGGGCGGAACGCCGGGATACATGCTGCTCATCAGGTGAAAATCCGAAAATCTCATTGCTCAGGAACTGCTCGAGAGTTACAACTCACTTCAGGCATGGAATAATGGAAATATATTGCATATTAACTACCATGTTAACTCTTTCCCATCCATTGATGGAATTTTCTGGCAGTTGGTAGGGGGCGCTATTGCAGATCTTCTGAAAGGGGACAGAATCTCCTGATCAAAACACAGAAGAAGAAACAAGCGATAGCTGATGCATATGTAAAATGCAGTAATACCTCAGTTTACGAGTTTAATTCGTTCTAAGAGCGAGCTCGTAACTCAAAATTCTCGTACACCAAAACAATTTTCCCAATAAGAATGCAATAAATCACACGATTTGTTCCACACGACCATTTGGTTTTACCCTATTAATTACAGTTAAAATTAAAACCATTAAGATCTCATATAAATATTAATTAATAATTGACAATTAAACTAAAAATACGTGACATTTACTGTAACGCGCACTTTATTTTTTTAGTAGCGTCGCTGCTGGCGTGAAGGAGACGAGAGGAGGGTTTTACTGCTTACAGGGAGAATTTCGTACCATCTTTCTTACTCCTCTTGAGGTCATTGTCTATATGCTGTACTGTACGTATATATTTCACTCCGTGAACAATAGCGATCACAATTAATGTTAACAACACGAGGTAAAACCGCTGTAAATCACTTGTAAAAGTATCACTGTGGTGAATGATGCAACCAAACCGAGCGACGCTGAGAGAATGAACGAGTGAAGGGGTGATGGGCTTTGTGAGTGGCTGTCGTTAGGATATTTCCAGTAGAAATGCGCACGAAGATGCTGAGCGTTAGGACTTTTCCTAAAAAAAAAATGCACATGGGCGAGGGAAAAATTTCCTCGCACTCCGATAAAATGCTCGTACACCGATTTGCTTGTTTACAAAGTCACTCATAAACCGAGGTATTACTGTAATGTGATCATCAACATTAAACCGCGTATAAATCAAAAGCACCTAATGTTACCGAATGAAATGTTGACCCAGGATGAGCTTAAGGACTTTGAAGCTTTTGGGGGTGTTGCTAAACTCCATCTGTGTTTTGATCTTCGTTCTGAAACATGATTTTCTCAGTTTTTGCTCAAAATGTCGCTTTTTTAATTATTATGAAACTTACCCACATTCAAGTGTTGATAAAAAAAGAATGCCTAAAGGTAGAATAAAATGGCTAGAATAAAAGCAGAGGGATAACAAAATATTCTGGGTGCCAAAAATGCTGGTGTGGCTTGGAAACTTTTTTTTCAAAAGCTATTAACATCTCAGTTCTCATTCATGAATTTTGAATGATTGTATTTGAATATTGCTCATTTACACTTCTTCATTTGGCAGACGATTTTATTTGAAGCGAACACAAGTGCTGGCGATGAATTCCTGTGAAAGTAAACATTAGCTGAATGATCGTGTGCATACAAAAAACAGAAAGGTTGTCCAGTCATGTGTTTGTTTTCCTCAGTTTGAGCAGATTACTTATGAAAACCGACTGCATGTGCCGGTGGTGCTAATGTTTCTTTTTTTTTCTCTCTTTTCCCTCTGTATTCCACATCTTAATCGAGGGCTGTAGGCCAGTCAAGTCTGTCACTCGATTGAATGCAAAATCAGTTGAGACAAGTTTATGGGCACTTGTGAAGTTCAGTAATCAGACTTGTGTCTTAAAAGGAAAAGCTTTAGCACCAAGCACTGTCAACTTTCTCCCAAAGCTCAGTCAGCTGACGCTGCTGGAATGCTCAGCCTCCCTCGGGGTAAATTAGGTTAGTGGCAGCCGCGCTGTCTCAGCTTTGTTTGGCGAAATAAAAATTCCTGCATGTCTGTAGCTTTTGAGAGAAGACTTAGGATAAAGTAATCTGCATATTGCTGTCGTGAGATAGAAACCATACTGTTCTCTTCCGTTCAAAATGTTAGCAACGGTATTGTTATAAAAGTTGCATTAAATAAATTCAAAAATATAAATATCTGTGCATTTATTTTCATGATAAATGTTCCTGGTCTCATCAATGCATGTTACTTCAAAGAGCTTTTTTTGTATTTTATTTATGCCTAATAATTTGTATTAATAATAATTAATACTTATAATTATAATATAGTAATAATAATTTCTAATAATTTGCTCTTTTGTTCAACATTATATCATAAATGTTAGGCTTCATATGAAATCAAAATCAACCCTATTTTATTTTTTATTATAAATTTTACTGGCCTAATCATTCACAACCCCTCAATCTTATATGGTAAAAATATTTTCATTTTTGATTTATTGTAATTAATTGACACTTCTGTACAGGCATACAAATGAATATAACTAATAATATTCACTGCTTAATTTTTTCTAATGCAATATATCACTGTATTATTTGCAAATGCGGTTTCATGTTATTTTAAAATCTCTGAATTCAAAGAATAAATGTTATTCGATCCATTATCACTGTCATCAGTAGTAATAGTATTTATATATAAGTTGTTTCTATTATATAGAGACCAATGTGTCATATTTCTGGTTAGTCTGTTAAATGTGTTTTCATACTTTTCTAAAAGGATGATCTAGTCGTTGTTGTTCTTCAACAGATGCATCAGACCTCAGCTGAAGTCCTTAGCTTTGGGTTTTCACACGTTGACAACACGTACTCTAGGTGAGAGACGCTTTGGTGTTCGCTGCTGTTGACATTGACGTAATTTTGCAGCCACAGTGGTAATGATGATTTGTTTTGAAGCAGGAATAATGCAAATAGTAGACTGTATTGATATTTGTTTTGCCTTTCACAGCTGGAATTCCAGCTCCTATATACTTTGGAGCCATCATAGACACCACCTGTCTGAAATGGGGTCACAAGAGATGTGGGGGAAGAGGAGCCTGTCGAATATACAACACGACTGCTTACAGGTATCGGCTGGATTCACTGATATGTTTAGGGTTGTAATAAGTAGCAACACTACTAACTTGCTGACGATACCATTCAATTATTCAGTTATTAAGTCAATTATTTAGAAGGATGTCTACTCATACTGAGAGTTTCTCATGGGGGAAAAAACACTCTCAGTTAATACTATACAGAAAATCCTCTCATTTGGTATATTACTATAAAATTAGAGGTCAAAATTAACAACAGAGACCAAACTATTATATTCGAATGTTTACAACTCATTTGCACATATGGCACTTTTCTTTACCATTTTACATTTACAAATGTATTTAAACATATGTATAATTCACAGTAAATAAGATAGGCTCCTTGTCCTGTATCATCTTCATCATCGTCCTGCATTCTCATTGGTTTGCTGGGATATGGGGGATTTCAAAAGGAGTTTTATTTTTAATGAAAACTTGACTGTTAAAGACAGAGCTACTGTCACTATACGAGCCATTTGTTAAAGTCATCAATTTGCATTATTTCAACTTATTATTTTTTACTTGTAATAGACTACTAATATTGGTTATATTATACTTATTTTTAATTCTAAATAAAAGAAAAAAAAGAAAAACACTTCTGGCATTCATTTAAATTGAAGCTTGCCATTGTCTTTCTTATTTATCGTTTCCGATTCAGATGTGTGTCCGTACTATTTAAAGCATGTTATTTCTGCAACACTTGTGCCACTTAACAAAATTACAGAAAGATGGCACATTTTGTCCCTTTCACAACTGCTTTTATAGGTGCATGTGAAGGCATCAACAGGTAAAGGTTAAAAGGCTACTTTCGGTAAAAGGGCAAACATTATGAATAGCTGTGTGTCGTGAGAGTAAGCAACTGAGGAGAATGGATCTAACACTGTCTAGAGCGAACGTGAACATCTGGCTTATAAGTCTATCCAACAGATCTGCACCAGAAAAAAGCCACCGCTCGCCACCGATATGTAGATGTGAGCAGTGTCATACAAGCAGACAAAACAACATCAGGGTTATACGCAACACTAAAATAATACAATAAACATGAACTAAATAACATATGTACATAACTGATAATAAAAATAAGACAAAAATACTCAAATGTGATGTGAAACAGGGACTTCTTACCATAAATTATATGGTGGTTTACTTACAAAAACCACAAATTTGACTTTTTGTATTTTACAGTAAAATAGCACATGATGTTACAGGTTTTTTTATAAAGTACAGTGATACCTCACGATACGAGCATAATCCGTTCCAGGGCGGAGCTCGTAACTCGAATTGCTCTTATCTAGAATCACTTTTTCCCATAAGAAATAATAGACAACAAATTAATCCGTTCCAGATCCGTAACAACGGGAAAAAATGTTTTTATTGGTACAGACACACACAATTATAGTACATGTATACAGTATAAGGATTCATGTGATATCAAATAAAATGTGGTTTTAATTATACGTTTTTACAGACAGTAGCGGCAGGTGCGGAGGAGGGAGGGGGTTGGTATGTCGACACTTGATTTCGTATCGTATCTTACACAAACAGTACATACCTTACGTAAACTTAAATTAACTGAACTTAACTTACGTATTTTTTTTTAACTTTTCTAATTCATATTTTTGTTTTGCTTTTTTTGATTTGTTTTCTTACCTTTTCTTAGCTTTTTTGCGCCTAACTACCCTCACTTTCACTTGGCGCAGACCTTTTAACGAAATCGCAATCGAGAGAGATTTTTTTCTGTCTTCCTTTAAAAATAAGGCACGTGTCGTCAAAGAGCACCAAAGCACGACCAGTAGATGATTTATCAGGGTGTTTCTTTTCAGTGAAATCAGAAACCTTCTGCCACATAGCCATCACTTCCTTAACTTCACTTGTAGAAATGTTTTCCTATGGTTCACCCTTCTCCTCCACGCCACTGCTGAGCTCTTGCAACACCTGCGTATGTTCATCATCTGCAGCTCGATCAACTCCTCAGTCGACAGTCATTTATCCACAATTTCATGCTTCATTTCCATGGTCTTTGTGCATTTCTTCTTCTCACTACCATCTTTACCACTCACTTTCTTAGAACTCATCGCTATTATGAAGAATAATGCACAAAATAGAGAGAAAATCACTTGCAGGCGACGCGCACAGAAGTCAGCGAACACGTGAACGTGCGTCGGCGTCAGTATGCATGCTTGTATCTCGAATCTAGAAGAAAAATCTGCCCAAAGAATTGCTTGTTTCTTGGAATGCTCGTATGTAGAGACACTCGTATCTCGAGGTATTACTGTATATGGATATGGTAACTTAAGAGTTAACTGTTTTTATTGTAGCATAATTGTAGCATAACCCTTGAGATGTTCGAACCTGTATGTGTTTTAGTAAATGATGACAATTAAAGTTTTGGATGAAATATCCCTTTAACAACTTTTCACTTCATGAAATATGAGGATATGTTGTATCCTATAAAACTGGAAACAATTTCAATGAGTATTTTTTGCAATGAATCTCTCATTTTGATGGTTTGATCAAACTTTTACTGTCATTAAAGACAAATATCCCATCACTTTTGGCCATTACTGTAGATCATGTTTAACAGCAGACAGTTGATTATCCTGTGCTTTGGCTCTTCGTCTCACAGGATAGCATATCTGGGACTGACGCTGGGTTTACGGACAACTTCCTTCTTCCTGTGCGTGCTTGGGCTGGTGGTGTTACAACGGCACGTTCAAAGGCAGGAGCGCAACACGCTCGCAAACGGAGGCACGGGAGCCGCGGCCGGAGAACTACAGGCTCTCAGGAAAGAAGAGAACAACAGCTGTAACTCGGATCAATGCCCACGAACCACGGATTACGACCCAGAACGGGAGACGCGTCTGTGACGCACCACGTACTTGCCTGCGCAAGGAGCAACAGGGCCTGTTTATATGAGTTACACTTTCCATTGGACCCATGTAAATGATGTGAAGTAAGAAAAAATCTGTTGTTTTGATATAGTAGAATTATTTCTTGAATGTACATTGGGTAAAAAAGAAGAAGAATGTCTTAACTACCTAACCTTTTAGCAGTATCTTAACATCAGACGCCCTACTAGAGGCAATGAAAACATTGGATTTCCTCTCATTTAAGCCATCGTCGTGCACAGGCCCAATGAGGAGTAACAAGATTATACCTTGCGGGCACATGACCACATCCGCTCGTAACTCTCTCTTCTGCCATACACACAGATAGATGCCTGAAACAGTTGACCACGACACTGTGTGCTTAATACAGGTAGGCCTCGCCATGCAGGCCAAGGATTGGCTATGTTGGTGGATGTCAAATTGCATCTCATTTGTTTGTGACGTATTATCAGGAAGGGAGGTGCGCTAACGAAACGCTCACCATTGTGCTTTTACATGTCGCCTGACATCAGTTCCTCCCATTTAAGAAACGCGAGGAACGGCCAGAGCAGGCGCGTGACGTCATGGGTATGTAAGTAATCATCTTCATGATCGATGTTGTGCAAAGTCACTGTGAGAAATGTTGTGCGTGTGTGTCGTTACATGTGAACGGATGCGTTCCTGTGCCAAAAAACCCCAGAAAAAGTGCGAGAACGAAAAGTCAACATGGTCTATTTCTCAGGTTGTTCAATCAATTTGTTCCTCAAATTTGCAAATAATTATTCTTTTATATACTTGTATAAATCATTGTCTGGTTTCAGCTGGAGAAAATGTTGCTTTGTCCTTGGAATAGTTGTTTATTTCAGGCAGTTGAAGTTCAGCAGGAACAACCAAGGAAAGGATTTCTATTTGTGACTTGTAAAGCAAATAAAACGAGTGGCATTTATTACTTGCTTTTACGTTAGGCAGTACATTATTTTATTTGCTGATGTGTTTTGTATACTTAAAAGTGAATATGTAAAAGATTAGATACATTCTTTTCTAAATAAAATGAATGATTTACTACAAAGAACGAAGAAGGATGCACAATCATCAATGACAACAGTACCGTTTTTCGCTTTAATCTTGAAAATACAAATCACAGCAAAATGTAAACAATTCACTGAGGCACTTAAGCAGGTGATTTTGCACCCATTAGAAGAATATTACAAGATTATAAAAAAAAAGCTAGATTTGAAAGGAAGATACCGATAGAATAACGGCATAAACAAACCCCATTTTAAGACATTTCAGAACATTTCCCGCTCTTTGGAACAAAGTACAATCTAAAAATAACATTTCTTATCACAGAGATGCGTAGCATTCGCATCTCGGCTCGCTCTCGAGTGCCGCTGAGGATTAAATAAACACCTTTCCACCGTAGCGTCCGATAGGAAGTGAGCGTGGAAGATTTGTGCATCATAAACGAAGCAACATATCGACAGCATGGTTTCCAACACCCACACAGTGGGTGGCGGCTTATTCTTAGTACATTTAAAACAAATCTCTTTAGCTGACATTTCTCTCTCTCTCTCTCTCTCTTTTTTTTTTTTAAATGTCTCAAAGCACAGGGTAATTTTCACAGTCTTTTAATCTTCCCATACGTCTAAATGTTTTCAATGTAAAATGCTGGTGGTTGTTCTGCGACTAGAATATGTGAACAATGAAATAAAATATTCAGACTTCATCAAATCGGACCAAAACACGTCCAGGTCAAGTTTAATCATAAAATCAAAATAATTATCATTACTGTAATGCATCTAATCTAATTCCCTTTAGATTACCGCATTACACTCAAATAAATCGATTACGTGGAAATTCGGGAAATTGTGTTTAATAGAAATAAAGATGCAAAAAAAATCTAAATATGGCCTGGACGTGTTTTATAAGATTGAATTCTTACGCATCAATAGCACAGAAACAAAGCTACCTCAAATGGACTGAAAATTGAGAAATGATCGATATTGGACTGTGAAATCTGCATTTGTTTAACAACTAACAGTGATTGAACTCAGGTGTAACTGACCTACCTCTCCAGACTCAAGAACAAACACACTAACCGCTCACTAACAGACTGTTTGCTCGGCCCGGAAATGGTCTCACTGTGACGTGTTTACTTAATATTATCTGTTATTTATTGTGTATACGGTTTTATTCTTCTTAATTAAAGTTGATTTAAATGACTAACGCAGCCTGTAATGTATGTGATCTGATGGATTGTTTCAATGGACTGGTTTTTGATAAATATAAATGGAGATATTGCTGTGAAAATATGCACTTGAGGAACAATGACTAATATTTTCTAATGTTTTTTGGATGTTGCGTGACAGCCTGGTTCAATTTGCACTTTCAAGTGAAACGATACAACAGCGGAGAATTAAAGCAACATGAGGTAAATCAATGCAACATGCAAACATCGGTTTAATATGGCTTGTTCTCTAAATAACCTCAATAAAACGAGTGTGCGGATGCAATCTTAAAAAACAGCAGTGCACTGCATCGGCCAGAACATCAAAAAAAGGGATGCATATCAAAGACATATCGCTACTTTAAATGTGTGGTGAGCAGGTCACCTGACAGGATGCGATGTCACGGGTGGTTCAGAACTGAGAACTCGTAACTGTTTTCATGTCATGCTACCAGGTGAGTGATTATGATTATCGTCCAGGTTTCAATCGTGTCCACTTGCCTAGTTCACTTTTTTTTCTCCACTGTCCAGCTGATTCTAGGAAAGACATGAAAGGAAAAGTTGTAAACAAGGACTTTTTATTGTTCTTGTTCATGTCAAATTTCTTACCACTACTGTTTGTTGGAATGCACTGTTTCGGTGTTTATAAATTATCAGTATTTGGCATAAATGACTAAAGTGTAATTGATTATAATATTTTAATGGTATCACTTGAAGCACGGAAGTATTTGTAGTTTTGTTTAAAACACGCAATACAAATTAAGATATTAAAATATCTACTTTGCAATCTTGGTATCAAGACACTATTATAGGTTTTGCTAATATTTTTAATGAGATTTAGCTTTTATATTTTCATTTTAATTGTACAGTTGTATTTTTTGACTTTTTTTATATATAAAAAAAACATTTAATCTCCATATAGTTCCATTTTATTTTAAATTACTTTAGTACTTCTAGAACTCAATGAAATTAGTTAAACTATATAAAAACTAGCTGACCTTTCACATTTATTTCAGTTAATGTGTATTTGTAGTAATGAATATTTGGGTAAACTTTATTTAAAGGCGTCCTTATGTATATATAATACTATATTATACTGTAATTATACATTTAGGTACAGAGTAATATTATTGAACATGTTAATAGGGGAATAGGATTTGATTCAGGATTAGCTACATGTAATTATGCATAATGTGCATCAAGGACGCTGTAAAATAGTTACCAAATATATTTGTTTTTTTCATTTACTTGTATAATATCATACGGTTGGTGTTACCTGAAGCTCCTGGTGCTCTTGAAGGAGACGGTCGTATTCTTTGGTTAGTCCTTCTGTTTGTTTCTTCATTGCATCTAAATCTGACTTGGACTTTTTCAGAGCTGCAGAAAAACAAACAGGCGTAACTGATCGAGCTGCTGTTTTCCACATCTTTCATTTGACTGTAACTGTAATCCAGTGTCTGTAAGGCCTGTGCTCACCATCTGTGCTTCTCTTCTGCTCCTCTGTCAGTCTCTGCAGCTCTTTCTTCAGGAGTTTGTTCTCCTCTGAATCCTGTTTCTTCCCTTCTTCTCTTTTAGGATCCGCCAGTGCCTGAGGAAGACAACGGTTGCCCTTCTGTTACTCGAGGGTCTTACAAAAAGACCTACATTCATTTAATTCCTCCTCATGAGCTGTGAATAAACACAGTGAGGGACGGCTACAAAAAGCAGATGTCCAAGTCATTTAATATACCCCCAAAAAAAGCATTCTCTTTTGCATTACTTTCAAATCCTAAATTAAAAATATTTTCTCTTATTTTGGGCTGAATTGTAGCGCAGGTTTCGTGAGATTCATGCATTAACATTTAACCCTCATGTGCTGTTCTTTTGACCTGGAGAGGAACTTATGTTATCGTATTTGACTAAAATGTACTGACTTTGCATAACTGACTTTCATCTAGTGGATGAAACAAGATCATTAATTTACATATGAACATGAAAGGAGCTTTTAAAACAGCTTGAACCCTTGTGTCGCCGGAGGCACATAAGCTCAGTTCAATGAGGCCTACGATCAATCAATTCCAAAAAGTAATGCAAAACCTGTCCTAACTTAAAGAAAACAAGTGGAAAAAAAGATTGAATCCAATATTTGGTGGTAATATAATCAGACCAGAAACAGAAAATGAGATAAAGGCTTTTAACCTGTTTGAGCATCTCATTGTCCTCCATGTATTTCTTCGCAGCTTTATTGGCGCTTTCAGCCTGAGTCTGCAGAGCAGCGCTGGTGCCGATGGCATCGGCCAACTGGCTAATCAGAGTGATGACTCTCCTCATGACACTGAGAGAAAACAACACCAATGCAAGATCAATATCACAAGACAAACCACCAACAGTCGATGTCATGCATGTCAATCTGTGCGTACAGCCACAGGAAGAGAGAGAAGCCAGAGATGTAGAGGTTCCTCTGGGCTCGGAAGAGCTTCATGTGCATGTGGTCAAACATGTTGGGGTGCAGTTTGGCATCTTTGGACTGGTCAGCGTTCGAGTACTTCCTCACCTCCCGCAGCGCGTCTGTAGCAGGACACAGCACAGATGGGTTACATCTCATCACTTTGAGACATGGCGAATACAAACAGAACACGACATACCAAAAAAGAGAACAATGAGGACCACTATCATGGTGAGAAAGCCCTTGTTCCAGAACTGGGAAAGACGGTTCCAGATTCTCCATTTGAAAACACTCTGCCATCTGCAAACGGGACGTTAGTAAGAGCAAGTAGACAATGGCAAACAGACAATCGGATAAGACGGGCTCATTTCACCTTTGTGCAGAGATGAAAGGTAGACAGAAGATAACGAGAAGACCGATTTCCACATACAGGAAAGAAGCGACCGCCGTCCACTGCAATGTCATTTTGTTTCAGCTGCATGATTAAAAAAAAAAAAAAAAAAAAGAGTAATAAGGAAAAAGTGTCTTTTATTTATTCATATACATACATATTTGTGCGTTTAGATAATGTGTTACCAGATTGTCAAATGCATATTTCCTTGCTAATCAAGGCTGTTATTAATCTCAGCATTATTCTCAGATCAAAGGTCTTTTTTAATGCCATTCCTCCAGTTGCACACTTTCACTAACAGGAAGCACAAATAATTGGAACACACACATATATGTGTGTGTGTGTGTGTGTGTGTATAACGGTACAGTACTGTTAAAAGACTGCAGTACATTTTATATAATCATGTATAAATAGTTAAAATGCTTAAGTGTTGAACTGCATTGCATTATATCGCTGATCAGACAGGAAATGACAAATGAACACACAGCGAGACTCAAACCTCAAAAGCAGACAAACAGAAAACATGACACCGTCCACAGAAGAGGAAGGGCCACCCGTTTTGCATCTTACCCAAGTATGAAGAAGATCCTCAGGAAAACTGCAGACGAACGAGACGAATGCGGGAAAACTAAACTAACCGAGTTGAGACGAAAGGCTGCGGTGTCGCGTGAGTGACGTCATCGAAGCGCGCCTGTCCATCAAGTCCTGCGGAAGAGCGTGATTGAACAAACCAAAACAAGAAAGATTAAACTGTTGTCATTATAATTACTCTATTGTTACTGTAGAGGGAAATGATGATGATGATGATGAACAACAATAATGCAACCTTAGTTCATTAGACTCGATTTGCAGAGGCATAATTCACTCAAATCGCCACAAGAGAGCGAAACTCTTAAGCTCGTTAGACTCGATTTACAGTGTCAAACTTTTTTAAGTTCGTTAGACTCGATTTGCAGAGGCGTAATTCACTCAAATAGCTACAGGAGGGCGAAACTCTTAATTCAATCAAATCTCCACAGGAGAGCGAAACTCTTTTTAAGTTCGTAAGCCTCGATTTGCAGTGTCAAAGCTCTTTTAAGTTTGTTAGACTCGATTTGCAGAGGTGTAATTCACTCAAATCGCCACAGGAGGGAGAAACTCTTTAAGTTAGACTCGATTTGCAGTGTCAAAGCTCTTTTGAGTTCGTCAGACTCGATTTGCAGTGTCAAAGCTCTTTTGAGTTCGTCAGACTCGATTTGCAGTGTCAAAGCTCTTTTGAGTTCGTCAGACTCGATTTGCAGTGTCAAAGCTCTTTTGAGTTCGTCAGACTCGATTTGCAGTGTCAAAGCTCTTTTGAGTTCGTCAGACTCGATTTGCAGTGTCAAAGCTCTTTTGAGTTCGTCAGACTCGATTTGCAGTGTCAAAGCTCTTTTGAGTTCGTCAGACTCGATTTGCAGTGTCAAAGCTCTTTTGAGTTCGTCAGACTCGATTTGCAGTGTCAAAGCTCTTTTGAGTTCGTCAGACTCGATTTGCAGTGTCAAAGCTCTTTTGAGTTCGTCAGACTCGATTTGCAGTGTCAAAGCTCTTTTGAGTTCGTCAGACTCGATTTGCAGTGTCAAAGCTCTTTTGAGTTCGTCAGACTCGATTTGCAGTGTCAAAGCTCTTTTGAGTTCGTCAGACTCGATTTGCAGTGTCAAAGCTCTTTTGAGTTCGTCAGACTCGATTTGCAGTGTCAAAGCTCTTTTGAGTTCGTCAGACTCGATTTGCAGTGTCAAAGCTCTTTTGAGTTCGTCAGACTCGATTTGCAGTGTCAAAGCTCTTTTGAGTTCGTCAGACTCGATTTGCAGTGTCAAAGCTCTTTTGAGTTCGTTAGACTCGATTTGCAGTGTCAAAGCTCTTTTGAGTTCGTTAGACTCGATTTGCAGTGTCAAAGCTCTTTTGAGTTCGTTAGACTCGATTTGCAGTGTCAATCGAGTCTTAAATAGTTTTGCCCTTCTGTGGTGATTTGAGTGAATTTTAATCAACTTAAAAGTGTTGATTAATTGATTAACGTGTGAATTACACCAATGCAAAATTAGTGTAATTCATGGAAATTACAACAGGATTGCACACAGGATTTTAGGTCTTTTGACTTTTTTGCTAATCACTTTATTTGTGTAATATATCTGATTGGCTGTTTGTGTTGCAGTGTCTGATGAGTATATTGTCTGCTCTCACCCTCATGTAGAAGGATTGTGCATTTAGTTAGGCTAATTAAATTTGTATTTGTGTGCTTTACATTTGCTATATATATATTTTAGTATTTGCTATATATTTTAGTTCACAAATAACTTTGGAAAATAAATTCATTTGAACAGAAGACAGGATGGAAAAATAATAGTGCAAATAGTTTTAATGTTTTTCTGCTTTCACCATCTTACAGAAGTGTAGCTCATTTAAACTGATAAGACTTGGTGTAATTCATCAATTTACCACGAGAGAGGACAATAAGAACATTGATTATAAAATTAGCTAGAAGGAAAAATATATATATTTCTTGTAATTCGTGGCCAATTGTCTCACATTCAAATCAGAAAGTCCTGGTTCAAATCCCACTCAAACTCTGAATAAAACTCATTCCAAACTCTCTTATGTTTGCAGTGTCCTGAATTCAAATTCCACTATAGCTGACTAACACTGCAAGAAAACATTTACTAAATGAATTCCTTTCTCATTGCTCAGTGATCTGAGTGTCAGTCCTTTGTCTGAAGAACTCAGGTTCAAATCTCAGTTTTGGGATGGAAGGATGCTTTACTTATACTAGATTTCATGGAAAAAAAGATAAATGTACACAAAAAAGAAGAGCAAGTGTGGAAGTGCCAGTGGCTCATTCCAACATTTGTTAAAGTTTATCTTCATTTAACACAAACCTCTGGATAAAACCTGGTTATGTGTACCTCGTCTCAGTGGCTCAGGAGAGAAAGTGTTGTGTTGTTGTGATTCTTGGATCCCTGATGGACGAGTGGATAAACACAGACACTATGATGAAGATACAGGTTCAAGTCTCTCTTTAACTGCTTTATTGTAAAATCACAAAAGGTAACAGTGAAATAAAAGTTCCTTCACATAAACAGACAAGAACACAAATATACTGTCTTCATTACAAAACACAAACAGGTAACACATATGAAAAGCCTGTCATGTTTGTCCTTGGTTCTGTGGCTTAGTGGATGATTCACTGCTTTATTGTGTATGAAAGTCATGAGTTCAAACTCAACTAATGTGAAAATGTTGCCATTTTATGCAACAAAGTGTCTCAATCTCCAGCATTCAGTGAGAAAGTCACAGCGGCTCAAGTGATTAAACACACGTTTGCTGTGATGAGACTGCGACAGAAGCTCGGTTTCAAATCACACACATGAATGCTTTAACTGCTTTATTGTAAAATCACACAAGGTAACAGTGAAATATAAGTTGTTTCACATGACCAGACAAGAGATCTGTGGCTCACAGGTTGTGAGTGCTGCCTCACGGGGTCAGAGGTTGCTGGTTCAATCCCAGCCGGGTCTCTGCGATACGAGTGAATGAGGTGTGAGTGTGAGCGGCGCCGCACAAAGGAGGGGGAGACCAGTGCGGTTTCCCTCCCGGAGCTCCGGCACAATCTCCAGCAGCGGTTATGCTTTTGGACACAACGAGAAAAACAAAATTAATACTATATAAAAATGTTTATCCTCTGTCCCTTCCCCACCCGCTTCGGTTCCGATCATTTGCTTTTTAAAGGAGTCACCCTCCAAAAGGAAAATGATGGGAACCTGCATGTTTAACAGTAAGAAACATAAGATACATTACCTGTCCCGCAGCAGAAGCCCATCGTCCCAGTCCATGTGTGTCACTCGTCCCACAGATTCTGCTGCTGATGCTTTTCACTCCACAAACACACTGACTCTGGAGGATCACAACAAACACACACATCATTACACCTCACACATCTACACAAACACACACGTCGTTACACGTCACACATCTACACAAACAAACCGAATTTAAGAGAAAGAAATGACATTAAATCTGTTCTACATCAGTAATGCCATATTTTAATTCTGATGATGCTATTAATTCAGCTAATCACAGAATTATGAGAACAAATAAGAAAAAAAAGCTAATATTTTAAGATCATCTCTTTAGAAACAATAATGATGTGAAAAACTCACAGTTTTGTGTATATTTAAAGATTGCCAGATCAACAAAACATCAGAACAAAATGCCACTCAATGAAAACCAGCGCAAAGTGTCACTCTGTAGTTTCATGATGTCTGTATTATTATGAATATGACACATCACAACAGGAAGTGTTAAAGCCTGAAGCAGCAGCAGATCATCGGAGCTTCACAAACTCCTGCTGATCCACAAACACTGAGAGCTTCTTATTCCGCTTTACAGTCAGAAAATCACACAGACTTTATGCGGAAAGTGACTTACAGGTGAGTCGGTTTTCTGTTGATCAGGAATAAGTGTGTTAAAGTGTCATGAAGAGCTGTCATCTCCTCCGCAGGATCTGCTCGTGTTGTTGTGATTGTTGTCAATCAGCAGAAGTGAGAGACTGGAGGAGAAACGCGCTGCTGCCGCCGAGCGGAGCGGAGGAGAACTGCACTTTCCTCTCGATACAGCAGCGAGTTCACATTTTCACACTTTCAGTCACGAAGCTGCAGAAAATCCCATTTGAATTCATTAGGATTACGCCAATGCAAACCGAGTCTATTGAATTTAAAAGTTTTTCCCTCCTGTGGAGATTTGGGAGAATTACAGCCGCTGTATATTGAGTCTAATGAACTTAAAAGGGATTTTCATCTGTTCTGTCTGTTAAAATACCTTTGTATTTATCTGTCAGAAAACACATGCCTTTGTATAAAAGACATTTCTACAAGAGTAGGGGAGCGCGGGGACAAACGTAACACTTTTTGGTTTTAGCCAAATAATGAACAAAGTAATTGGGTTATACAAACTATATTTTTATACAAACACACAAGCCTCTCCTACAAATGAGCACTGGTTTGATGTTCGTCGGACCTACAGTTTCTGCGCAGAATCACCAAAAGCGCAAGGAGTGAAATGTGACAACTTACATGTGCAGGGCTCGTGCAGGGCTCGTTGTAACACCATGTTATCCAATGGGTGTTCATTGGCGTATTTTTATTTCTTAATAAAAGTTTAGTCTTAATGATTATAAGCATAACTTATGAATGGAATATATTTCTTTTATTTATTACATTGTTATGCTTTGAACAATGTAATGACATGAAAAACGTTTTAATAGGTTAATACAATGCAAAATATACGATTACTGATGCAGCCTATTCAATGCGGCTTGGTTGTAACACCGCGTTACAACTAACCCCGCGGTGTCGTGTTTACTTCAGGACCGGCTAGCAGTCACTGTGTGTTTTTCACATCTTTCAAAATGGTACCGTCTTTTAGCCAAGAAGATGGTAATCATAACAATATAAGATTGGACTAACATACTTTCACACATTCTTTGAAAATCTAAAAACAACTACTATAACAAAAAATATTTTCATGCTTTCAAAAGAGTTTTTCCTGTGGTTCTCATCCAAATTTCGCTGAAATTTCTCGAAAGATGGTCAGAAGACGTGTGCAAACAGTGTGGTGAAAAGCCCGTTAGCACGTCACATTTAAGACCGTGCAACTATCTAAAAAGTCTGTGTTACTATTTACCCCGCGTTACTTAGTGCCCCGCGCTCCCCTAGTTCTGATTTGATCATAATTGAATAAATAATCTAAAGAAATACTAGACAAGATTTGTTGTGTTTATTTCTGGACAGAACATTGAATGAGTTATCAAACAATCATGAGTATATTTTACCAGCTTAAACTTTAAATCTAAAACAATAGCATTGGGTCACAGGTTCTGTGGGTCAGCAGACAGTTGTCTTACATTCAAACCAGAAAGTTCTTGTTCAAATAATAATAATTTGTTAAAGTTATTCCTCGTGGAACACAAAACTCTCAAACTCTTTTATGTTTGTGGTTTCAGTGGCTCAGGAGAGAAAGCATTGCGTTTCAATCACAGTGTCCTGAATTCAAATCACAGTTTTGCTGAGTAATACTATAAAACAATAAAATCCAGTGGCTCAGTGGTCTGAGTGTCAGTCTTTTCTCTGGAGAACTCAGATCCAAAACTCCCTCTTAGGTTGGAAGAATGCCTTAGTTATACAATATTTTTTATGGAAAAAAAAGACAAATTTCCAAAAAAAAAGAGGTGTGAGTGTGGAAGTGCCAGTGGCTCAGTGGTGTGAGCATGTCCTCCTGTTAGGAGGATCCCAGTTCACAACTGGCCTGGTCACTGAAGCATGGTTGCAGAACAGATGGTCACCTGATCATGAGAGATCATGCTGGGTGAGCCAAGAGAAGGTAATGGAAACAAAGGGGGGAGGCAATATCCACTGGCCTCCCCCTGGGGACTTCTGTGATGATAACCAGCAGCAGTTATGCTAAGAAATGTTTACTTAACTTTTTCCAAAAGCCTGCATAGTTCACATTTGAAAAGGAACTGGTAAACAACAAACTCCACATGTGTATCTCAAACAACTGATGGTCTTCACACACACTTCCATGACAGTTTTGAACCAGTAACCTTCTGACAAAGAGGACACACTCACACCACTGAGCCACCAGCAATTTCACATTAACTCATCTTTTTTTTGGAATTTTGTTTCTTCCCCCCCGCCCCTGAAAAACCATTGAAACTAAAGTATTTTTCCACCCCAAGAGTGAGATTTGAACCTGAGTTCTCCAGACAAAGAACCAAAGCTCAGACAACTAAACCACCAAGGAACCTGCAAACAATATTTGTGTTGTCTTCATCAATTTAATCTCTCTTTTAATCTCACAGCACTCACTTCTGAACTTTAGTGATTCAGTTCAAGCATGAGTGGTTTAAAGAAAAACACTGACTTTTTTTACCTTTAAAATTGAGTTTAGATATTTGTTTTAATTGGTGATGTACGTGTTAAACTTTCTTTGTCATTTGATTGCAGGTTCTGCTCGTGTTGTTGTGATTGTCGTCAATCAGCAGAAGTGCGAGACTGAAGGAGAAACGCGCTTCTGCCGCCGAGCAGAGCGGAGGAGAACTGCACTTTCCTCTCTTTACTTCATACATGCACATTGAAGTTTATAAATCGCAGGTCTTTCTGTCACATGATATGATATAATAAGGTACTGAATTGCATTCCAAAGGATTTTGGTCTGTTGATTATACAGTGTCCAATGGCACTAAAGCTCTTCATTTATTGCTGGGGAAATGCAAACTGGCTCTAAATTGATATCAGATAAGCTGCAGCGTTTTTTATATATTATATCTCTTTCCTGTATCTCAAATAGTTGAGAGTGGCGCTTGTAACACTAAGATAATGGGTTCAACTCCAAGGGAAAGCAAGAACTGATTAGAATGTCAATGTGTTTCTTGAATGCAATGCAAGTCGCTTCGGCCAAATGCATTAATGTTAATGTATAAATATATTGCCCTTCAATAATTGCTCTTCATAAATACGGCTGTTTTCAAGGGTTTTCCAGGACTTCAATTTCAAAAAGTCAAACTCAAGTACTTTGAGCAACTTGTATGAATCCCGTTAAAAGCACGTTTTAGTTATAAACTAAATTAAAGTAGACAGAAAACCAGCATTCGTTTTAGGCAAATAATAAGATGTTTTTCATTACCGCCTTTATTACAACTTATAAAAGAATACATTCATTAAAAACAACTATGTGGAGCCGTATGTATTGTGGAGGAAGTCGATGACTGCAGACGTACTGGATAAATTATTGAACACTCTCCTCTCAGGCTGAGAGGTGATGCGCTCCAGCATGTAAATCAGGTGATGGTGGAAGCAGCTGAACGGGGTCCCGTGCTCCACGGCGATGTCCACCCAGTCCCACACACACTGCAGCGGGGTCTCCTCGTACCCTGCAAACATGGTGGGATTGGCCAGCAATCCCCGAGCAACCATCACACCTGCAGATAATCAGACATCAGCTATAAGATCATACATGTGATCAGGACAGAATCAGCTACGGTTAAACTGACACGCACCATCCACCCCCGTGAGGGCGTAGGTGGCCTCCACATCCTGCATGCTCTTGATGTCACCATTAGCGATGACTGGGATAGAAAGACTGTCCTTGATGGTCTTGATGGCGTCATAATGAACAGGCTGGTGCCTCTCGTCGGCTGTGCGTCCGTGAACGGTGATCCATGAGACACCTGCTGCCTCCACCTTCTGACAGAGATCCACTGTTTTCCTGAGATCTTTGTGAATTCTGAAGATGAGAAAAACAATAGCGCCAGTAAAAGTTAATCATTTATATGTTATGTATTTATTATTTATTATGTATACATGAGAATGCATGGTAATAAAAGCTGTTGTGTTGTTTTCCATCAAGAGATTCATCAATTTCTGGTCCAGATCTTATACTGTCAATGCAAGAGTCCAGAATTCTGTGAAGTTTCCTCCAGCACATCCCAAAAACTCTCAATGAAGGTTTAGACTCAGAGGCAATGTTTCATGTGTGAAAATGATTCTTCATGCTCCTCCCAACCATTCTTTCACAATCTGAGTCCGATGAATCTTGACATTGTCATCCTGGAATATGAACATGATGTTTCTCTTCCTACATGATTGTTTAAGAAATGAAAAGCTACTCACTCCATCAATCAGGGTTAGAAGAACTGATGCTAAACATAATAATCACTGCAATAATGATCCAGCCATTGACTCTTAAGCATTTGCCTATTGAAAGCCAAACAGCCAGTTTTTTTGGCTGGGCGGTGTACATATACATACAGTAAAACATGAACAAAAATATATGTTTTTGAAAGAAGTTGCTCACCAAGGCTACATTTCTTTAATCAAAAAGATTCTAATTCTCATTTTCTCATCATTCTAATATGCTGATTTGGTACTCAGATAACATTTCCGATTATTATCATCAATGTTAAAACAGTTATTTTAAATTGTAATACAGTGTACAGGGTATGTGGCCCGGTTATGTCGACGGCCTCAGGGGTTGCAAAAAAGCGTCGGAACCGAGGATCGAGAAAAACAAAAGCCAATATGGCGATTTGTTTGATGAAGTGATCGGCATGCTATAAAAATGTACATACACCGTTTATGTTTGCTAACAACAAAAGACATATGTGCACCAACTAACAGCAGAGATTGTAACGGCTACTTTGTTTATGTTGGGAATATACCTTTAAGACGGTGTATGCTGTTGTGCGCGCGCTGTTCTGGTGTGAGCGCGCGGGGAGGAGAATGTTTTTGAGTGAGGAGAGAGATGGCCGCTCTACCGCTGACTTATATAGCAAAATCTACTGTTTCTATTTTCCTTCTTTTATTTGTGATGTTTGTCAGAGTGTTTTCTTTTTCCTGGCTTGTACTTATGCTCTTTACATGTTTGAGAAGAGTGTACGAAACCCATCTATAAAGCTCCTGTGACCAGTTTAATCGCCTCAAGTTCTTTCATTTCCATTTAACATCCGGGCAGTCGTCAACCACTCTCACAGCTGTTACAAAATTTACCAGTATGCAATAAAAACCACCTTCGATTCTCGATACAAAACTTTGATTATATTCTCCAACATTGCAAACACAATTTCGCTCACAGCGTAATCACAGTCACAACACACACAAACACATTCGCTCATAACACAGTCATTTTGCTCTTACACAGTTCTGAAAGTATTGCTCCCGCGGTTACTATGGTTTCTTTACAAAGTCTAAAATGCTTTGTTGCTTTTTGCCTTTAACGGTCTGCTTGAAAACAAATGCTTCTATCAGTAACGACGTCTTTGTTGATGTCAGTGTAATCTGTGAATTCCTGGACAGTGATGGCGAACAAGTTCTTCTGCGCTGCAAGAGTGAGTGAAGCGTCATTGGAGTGAGCGACCATACGGACTGAAGCACGTGCAACGCAAACTCAGCGCATGCGCAATGAACTTGGTATATCATTAGTCACAGGAATCGAGATAACTGATGTTAAGTGGCGACTCTGTCCCTATTTTGTGCTCGAGATATCAGGATTCGGTGACATAAAAGAATCGACATAACCGATAAGAAAATGCTAAGAAAAATAGGGAGTTTGGCGGTTCCACTTCAAAAACGTCTACATAACAGTGTTAGCCAATTAACCGAGCTCGAGATAAGCGGGTTCCAAATATATATAAATAACCTTTCACTAGTATATACTGTATGTATGTTTATAAAGTTGTACATATTTATACTCCTAACTTTATATAAAAAACTGGGCAACAATATAGTTGCATTTGGCGACCAAAAAAAAGAAGGAAATAAAACTAATGCAGCTGAGAAATGTGGTACATTTAAAGTAGTACAATTTTGCATTCTTTGGCATTCTGACAATAAACAAAACAATGTTAAACACACGGCTTTAAAGTTATCGACTGTCAACAACTTTTAAATTAAAGACATTTTTCAAAGTCATTAATACAGCCTAACAAAATGAATGTACATTAAAGTAAGGAAATCACATGCTCACCTTATTTTAATGGATACAGTATAGCTGGGGTTGTTTATTTGGTTTCGGACATTCCTAACCATGTCCTTCACAAGCTCAGGTTTGTTAATCAGACACGCACCGTAGCCTTCAGACACGGCCCACCTGCAACAAACACATCCACGTGACTGCTGTCTGTCACTCAGGACGGGAAATGCTGTCAAACTGCAGATACACAAACTCTTCTACTAACTTCAACAGAACTAGAACACTAAAGTCAACATTTTCCCCACCTCCACTAAATCAAAATGGATGATTCTTGTTTGTTTGTTTGTTTTAAAACTGATCTATCCAAACACATCTTCCCCCCCCCCCCCCCCAATTCATACGTCATCATAATCTTTAATCAAAATATCTTCCCCCTCCTTCTTCTTCTCAGCTCTTCTCTTCTCTGATGATGAGGGCGGGGTAAACTGTCACTCACATGAGATCAGCCAATAGCAAACCACAACCATCCAATAAAATCCCCTCAGACAAAATCATGTCCCGCCCTACATTTATTCTTGTTCCAGAAGCGTTTCACTCAGATATATTAGTCACAATAGAGAAAAAAAGTGTGGAAATGCACTCAAATAGTCTGCAAAAAACCTTCCGATACATACATTATGTATATTAAGAAATCCTCAATTAGCATTCCTTAGTTTTTTAAAGCAGTGTGTGAACTGTCATTTATCCATGCTTTACCTTTGTGGACAGCCACAGTTCAAATCCACCCCGTCTGAGAAAGGAGAAACCACACATGCAGCATCTGCCAGCGTCTGTGCGTCCTTCGCAGCAAACTGGACAATTAAGGGTCGGTCAGCTAAGAAGAAACATATGTTAAAATGATACGATATATACAGATATTGTTACGGAATCACGTTTTAAAAAACAAATTAATCCGTTCCAGATCCGTAACAATAGAATTTTTTTTTATTGGTATAGACACACACACACACACACACACACACACACACAATTACAGTACAAGTATACAGTATAAGATTCGTGTGATATCAAATAAAATGTGGTTTTAATTATAAGTTAAAGACAGTAGACCGACAGTAGCGGCAGGTGCGGAGGAGGGAGGAAGGGCGTTGGTACATAGACACTTGATTTCGTATCGTACCTTACACGAACACTACGTAAACTTTTTACTGTTCTATTTTTAGGGGCCAAGCACCGAAGGTGCGGAGGCACCTATTGTTTTTGTTCCGGTTCTTATTATTATTATTAGGGGCCAAGCACCGAAGGTGCGGAGGCACCTATTGTTTCTGTTCCGGTTCTTATTATTATTCTTCATCTTCTTCTTCTTCCGCCATGAAAGTCTATGGCAGCCCATAGAACCGTATGCGGGAAAATGATGAAAGTTGGCACACTCATTAAGGACAGTCCAAACATTGGCCATAGCAAAATTGGAGTCTCTAACTCAATATCTCTAGCGCCACCAACTGTCCAAAGTTGCTCTCACGTTTATGCTAATAACTTTTGAACCGTATGACCTAGAAACAAAATTCTTATGTCCTCTGATTCCTTGGCTCAAGACGATTCGATTGCACCCTATGACGTCATTTTCCGTCATTAAATCTTTCCCGCCATTTTGAATTTTATGAAAAACCTACTTTTTCGAACTCCTCCTAGGCCGTTTTTCCGATTTCAACGAAAATTGAACCACATCATCTCCAGACAATGTGGACAAAAAGTTATCCAAAGAAAGTTGATATGTCAAACCGTTTACGAATAACTCGCGAAAGAATCCGACGTAATGGTCGCAAAAATGAATTTGAGGCTTTACCTCCGCAACGCATTAGCGTTTTCTGACCAAACTAGGTGTGTGTTATGTCAATCATGGTCTGAGGCTACCTGCAGAGTTTTGGCGCTGTGCCCCCTAGTGGTCAGGAGATATGAAAAAGTTAAATATTTGCTTATAACTTCTGAACGCTTTGGCCAAAAATAATAAAACTGGTCTCTTTAGATTCAGTGCATCATGCCGAGTCGTGCGATACCAAATTTTCCCATATCGGCCATTTTGAGCGTCGGCCATTTTGAATATTGTCATAAATTGCTATATTTAACAAAAATATTGGCGTATCGTTACGAAACTCAATATGTGTCTTCGGCACCTAACCTTGATACGACTCAAAAAGTTTCGAGGCAGCACCACCTTGTGGTCAAAAGTTATAACCAAATTTACAAATATGCTAATAACTTTTGAATACGTTAACCTATGGTAAAACAAATTATCTTTATACGTTCCTTGGGTCAAACCGAGAACACAGATACCAAATTTGTCATAGTCGGCCAAACTTCGTGTCCACCATGTTGTTTTTCTTTAAAAACCTACTTTTTCGAACTCCTCCCAGACCGTTTGTCCAATTTTCACCAAAATTAAACCACATCATCTCCAGACCATCATGACAAAAAGTTATATAAAGAAAGTTGATTCGCCAAACCGTTTTCGAATAACTCGCGAAAGAATTCAACACAATGGCCATAGAATTGAAAGCGAGGCTATATCTCCGTAACTCATTAGCGTATTCTGACCAAAATAGGTGTGTGTTATGTCAATCATGGTCTGAGGCGACCTGCAGAGTTTTGGCGCTCTGACCCCTAGTGGTCAGGAGATATTAAAAAACTGACATTTTTTTATTATAACTCCTGAACGCTTTGTCTAAAAATCATGAAACTGCTGTCTTTAGATCCAGTGGGTCATGCCGAGTCCTGTGATACCAAATTTTCCCATATCGGCCATTTTGAGCGTCTGCCATTTCGATTTTTCTTATAAGATGCTATGTTTAACAAACACATGACTTTAGTGCTCTGTCAGCAATGGTTTACCCAATTGAAAGCAAACTTTGCATGTGTCAATGTCACCACACTGTCAATGTACCACATGAATTGACACTACAATTTGGTTACAGCGCTGCCTGTTGGTTGAATGTGGTAAACCATTAAATCGAAATACTAAAGACCGTATTGTTGATTTTTCAGCCATTTAGACTTAAGTCATATTGAAATGTCTTTAGATTCTTACTGCCGTTGGTCTGATGATGCCAGCCATGTCGGCATGACATTTAATGCCCTCCTTGCGCTTGGCCCCGTGATGGCTGCTAGCAGCTATATTAGGGGCCAAGCACCGAAGGTGCGGAGGCACCTATTGTTTCTGTTCCGGTTCTTATTATTATTCTTCATCTTCTTCTTCTTCCGCCATGAAAGTCTATGGCAGCCCATAGAACCGTATGCGGGAAAATGATGAAAGTTGGCACACTCATTAAGGACAGTCCAAACATTGGCCATAGCAAAATTGGAGTCTCTAACTCAATATCTCTAGCGCCACCAACTGTCCAAAGTTGCTCTCACGTTTATGCTAATAACTTTTGAACCGTATGACCTAGAAACAAAATTCTTATGTCCTCTGATTCCTTGGCTCAAGACGATTCGATTGCACCCTATGACGTCATTTTCCGTCATTAAATTTTTCCCGCCATTTTGAATTTTATGAAAAACCTACTTTTTCGAACTCCTCCTAGGCCGTTTTTCCGATTTCAACGAAAATTGAACCACATCATCTCCAGACAATGTGGACAAAAAGTTATCCAAAGAAAGTTGATATGTCAAACCGTTTACGAATAACTCGCGAAAGAATCCGACGTAATGGTCGCAAAAATGAATTTGAGGCTTTACCTCCGCAACGCATTAGCGTTTTCTGACCAAACTAGGTGTGTGTTATGTCAATCATGGTCTGAGGCTACCTGCTGAGTTTTGGCGCTGTGCCCTCTAGTGGTCAGGAGATATGAAAAAGTTAAATATTTGCTTATAACTTCTGAACGCTTTGGCCAAAAATAATAAAACTGGTCTCTTTAGATTCAGTGCATCATGCCGAGTCGTGCGATACCAAATTTTCCCATATCGGCCATTTTGAGCGTCGGCCATTTTGAATTTTGTCATAAATTGCTATATTTAACAAAAATATTGGCGTATCGTTACGAAACTCAATATGTGTCTTCGGCACCTAACCTTGATACGACTCAAAAAGTTTCGAGGCAGCACCACCTTGTGGTCAAAAGTTATAACCAAATTTACAAATATGCTAATAACTTTTGAGTACGTTAACCTATGGTAAAACAAATTATCTTTATACGTTCCTTGGGTGAAACCGAGAACACAGATACCAAATTTGTCATAGTCGGCCAAACTTCGTGTCCACCATGTTGTTTTTCTTTAAAAACCTACTTTTTCGAACTCCTCCCAGACCGTTTGTCCAATTTTCACCAAAATTAAACCACATCATCTCCAGACCATCATGACAAAAAGTTATATAAAGAAAGTTGATTCGCCAAACCGTTTTCGAATAACTCGCGAAAGAATTCAACACAATGGCCATAGAATTGAAAGCGAGGCTATATCTCCGTAACTCATTAGCGTATTCTGACCAAAATAGGTGTGTGTTATGTCAATCATGGTCTGAGGCGACCTGCAGAGTTTTGGCGCTCTGACCCCTAGTGGTCAGGAGATATTAAAAAACTGACATTTTTGATTATAACTCCTGAACGCTTTGTCTAAAAATCATGAAACTGCTGTCTTTAGATCCAGTGGGTCATGCCGAGTCCTGTGATACCAAATTTTCCCATATCGGCCATTTTGAGCGTCTGCCATTTCGATTTTTCTTATAAGATGCTATGTTTAACAAACACATGACTTTAGTGCTCTGTCAGCAATGGTTTACCCAATTGAAAGCAAACTTTGCATGTGTCAATGTCACCACACTCTCAATGTACCACATGAATTGACACTACAATTTGGTTAGAGCGCTGCCTGTTGGTTGAATGTGATAAACCATTAAATCGAATTGCTAAAGACTGTATTGTTGATTTTTCAGCCATTTAGACTTAAGTCATATTGAAATGTCTTTAGATTCTTACTGCCGTTGGTCTGATGATGCCAGCCATGTCGGCATGACATTTAATGCCCTCCTTGCGCTTGGCCCCGTGATGGCTGCTAGCAGCTATATTTAGGGGCCAAGCACCGAAGGTGCGGAGGCACCTATTGTTTTTGTTCCGGTTCTTATTAGGGGCCAAGCACCGAAGGTGCGGAGGCACCTATTGTTTTTGTTCCGGTTCTTATTATTAGGGGCCAAGCACCGAAGGTGCGGAGGCACCTATTGTTTTTGTTCCGGTTCTTATTATTATTATTATTATTATTCTTCTTCTGCCATTGAAGTCTATGACAGCCCATAGAACCGTAAGCGGGAAAATGAAAAAAAGTTGGCACACTGATAAAGGAGAGTCCAATCATTGACCATAGCAAAATTGAAGTCTCTAACTCAATCTCTCTAGCGCCACCAACTGTCCAAAGTTGCACTCACGTTTACGTAAATAACTTTTGAACCGTATGTCCTAGAAACAAAATTCTTTTGTCCACTGATTCCTTGGCTCAAGACGATTCGATTGCACCCTATGACGTCATTTTCCGTCATGAAGATTTTCCCGCCATTTTGAATTTTATGAAAAACCTACTTTGTCGAACTCCTCCTAGGCCGTTCGTCCGATGTTCACGAAAATTGAACCACATCATCTCCCGACAATGTGGACAAAACGATATATAAAGAAAGTTGATTCGTCAAACCGTTTACGAATAACTCGCGAAAGAATCTGAGGTAAAAGTCGCCAAAATGAAATTGAGGCTTTATCTCCCCAATGCATTAGCCTTTTCTGACCAAACTAGGTGTGTGTTATGTCAATCATGGTTTGAGGCTACCTGCAGAGTTTTGGCGCTGTGCCCCCTAGTGGTCAGGAGTTATCAAAAACTGACTTTTTTGCTTATAACTTCTGAACCCTTTGGCCAAAAATCATGAAACTGGTCTCTTTAGATCCAGTGGGTCATGCCGAGTCCTGTGATAGCAAATATTCCCATATCGGGCATTTTGAGCGTCTGCCATTTCGATTTTTCTTATAAGATGCTATGTTTAACAAACACATGACTTTAGTGCTCTGTCAGCCATGGTTTACCCAATTTACCCAATGTACCACATGAATTGACACTACAATTTGGTTACAGCGCTGCCTGTTGGTCGAACGTGATAAACCATTAAATCGAACTACTAAAGACCGTATTGTTGATTTTTCAGCCATTTAGACTTAAGTCATATTGAAATGTCTTTAGATTCTTACTGCCGTTGGTCTGATGATGCCAGCCATGTCGGCATGACATTTAATGCCCTCCTTGCGCTTGGCCCCGTGATGGCTGCTAGCAGCTATATTTAGGGGCCAAGCACCGAAGGTGCGGAGGCACCTATTGTTTTTGTTCCGGTTCTTATTATTATTATTATTATTATTCTTCTTCTGCCATTGAAGTCTATGACAGCCCATAGAACCGTAAGCGGGAAAATGAAAAAAAGTTGGCACACTCATAAAGGAGAGTCCAATCATTGACCATAGCAAAATTGAAGTCTCTAACTCAATCTCTATAGCGCCACCAACCGTCCAAAGTTGCACTCACGTTTACGTAAATAACTTTTGAACCGTATGTCCTAGAAACAAAATTCTTTTGTCCACTGATTCCTTGGCTCAAGACGATTCGATTGCACCCTATGACGTCATTTTCCGTCATGAAAATTTTCCCGCCATTTTGAATTTTATGAAAAACCTACTTTGTCGAACTCCTCCTAGGCCGTTCGTCCGATCTTCACGAAAATTGAACCACATCATCTCCCGACAATGTGGACAAAACGATATATAAAGAAAGTTGATTCGACAAACCGTTTACGAATAACTCGCGAAAGAATCCGAGGTAAAAGTCGCCAAATTGAAACTGAGGCTTTATCTCCGCAATGCATTAGTCTTTTCTGACCAAACTAGGTGTGTGTTATGTCAATCATGGTCTGAGGCTACCTGCAGAGTTTTGGCGCTCTGCCCCCTAGTGGTCAGGAGTTATGAAAAACTGACTTTTTTGCTTATAACTTCTGAACCCTTTGGCCAAAAAACATGAAACTGGTCTCTTTAGATCCAGTGGGTCATGCCGAGTCCTGTGATACCAAATATTCCCATATCGGCCATTTTGAGCGTCTGCCATTTCGATTTTTCTTATAAGATGCTAAGTTTAACAAACACATGACTTTAGTGCTCTGTCAGCAATGGTTTACCCAATTGAAAGCAAACTTTGCATGTGTCAGTCACCACACTCTCAATGTACCACATGAATTGACACTACAATTTGGTTACAGCGCTGCCTGTTGGTTGAATGTGATAAACCATTAAATCGAAATACTAAAGACCGTATTGTTGATTTTTCAGCCATTTAGACTTAAGTCATATTGAAATGTCTTTAGATTCTTACTGCCGTTGGTCTGATGATGCAAGCCATGTCGGCATAACATGTAATGCCCTCCTTGCGCTTGGCCCCGTGATGGCTGCTAGCAGCTATATTTATTAGGGGCCAAGCACCGAAGGTGCGGAGGCACCTATTGTTTTTGTTCCGGTTCTTATTATTATTATTATTATTATTCTTCTTCTGCCATTGAAGTCTATGACAGCCCATAGAACCGTAAGCGGGAAAATGAAAAAAAGTTGGCACACTCATAAAGGAGAGTCTAATCATTGACCATAGCAAAATTGAAGTCTCTAACTCAATCTCTCTACCGCCACCAACTGTCCAAAGTTGACTCACGTTTACGTAAATAACTTTTGAACCGTATGTCCTAGAAACAAAATTCTTTTGTCCACTGATTCCTTGGCTCAAGACGATTCGATTGCACCCTATGACGTCATTTTCCGTCATGAAAATTTTCCCGCCATTTTGAATTTTATGAAAAACCTACTTTGTCGAACTCCTCCTAGGCCGTTCGTCCGATGTTCACGAAAATTGAACCACATCATCTCCTGACAATGTTGACAAAACGATATATAAACAAAGTTGATTCGTCAAACCGTTTACGAATAACTCGTGAAAGAATCTGAGGTAAAAGTCGCCAAAATGAAATTGAGGCTTTATCTCCCCAATGCATTAGCCTTTTCTGACCAAACTAGGTGTGTGTTATGTCAATCATGGTTTGAGGCTACCTGCAGAGTTTTGGCGCTCTGCCCCCTAGTGGTCAGGAGATATGAAAAAGTGACATTTTTCCTTACAACTCCTGAACCCTTTGGCCAAAAATCATAAAACTGGTCTCGTTAGATTCAGTGCATCATGCCGAGTCGTGCGATACCAAATTTTCCCATATCGGCCATTTAGAGCGTCGGCCATTTTGAATATTGTCATAAATTGCTATATTTAACAAATGGATTGGCGTATCGTTACGAAACTCAATATGTGTCTTCGGCACCTAATCTTGATACGGCACAAAAAGTTTGGGGGCAGCGCCACCTTGTGGTCAAAAGTTATAACCAAATTTACAAATATGCTAATAACTTTTGATGACGTTAACCTATTGTAAAACAAATGGTCTTAATGTGTTCATTGGGTCAAGCCGAGACCATAGATACCAAATATGTTATATTCGGCCAAACCTCCGATTTGCCATGTTATTTTTCTTTAAAAACCTACTTTTTCGAACTCCTCCCAGACCGTTTGTCCAATTTTCACCAAAATTGAACCACATCATCTCCAGACCATCATGACAAAAAGTTATCCAAAGAAAGTTGATATGTCAAACCGTTTACGAATAACTCGCGAAAGAATCCGACGTAATGGTCGCAAAATTGAAATTGAGGCTTTATCTCCGCAATGCATTAGCCTTTTCTGACCAAACTAGGTGTGTGTTATGTCAATCATGGTCTGAGGCTACCTGCAGAGTTTTGGCGCTCTGCCCCCTAGTGGTCAGGAGATATTAAAAAACTGACATTTTTGATTATAACTCCTGAACGCTTTGTCTAAAAATCATGAAACTGCTGTCTTTAGATCCAGTTGGTCATGCCGAGTCCTGTGATACCACATTTTCCCATATCGGCCATTTTGAGCATCTGCCATTTCGATTTTTCTTATAAGATGCTATGTTTAACAAACACATGACTTTAGTGCTGTCAGCAATGGTTTACCCAATTGAAAGCAAACTTTGCATGTGTCAATGTCACCACACTCTCAATGTACCACACACTACAATTTGGTTACAGCGCTGCCTGTTGGTTGAATGCGATAAACCATTAAATCGAATTGCTAAAGACCGTATTGTTGGTTTTTCAGCCATTTAGACTTAAGTCATATTGAAATGTCTTTAATTCTTACTGCCGTTGGTCTGATGATGCCAGTCATGTCGGCATGACATTTAATGCCCTCCTTGCGCTTGGCCCCGTGATGGCTGCTAGCAGCTATATTTAGGGGCCAAGCACCGAAGGTGCGGAGGCACCTATTGTTTTTGTTCCGGTTCTTATTATTATTATTATTATTATTCTTCTTCTGCCATTGAAGTCTATGACAGCCCATAGAACCGTAAGCGGGAAAATGAAAAAAAGTTGGCACACTCATAAAGGAGAGTCTAATCATTGACCATAGCAAAATTGAAGTCTCTAACTCAATCTCTCTACCGCCACCAACTGTCCAAAGTTGCACTCACGTTTACGTAAATAACTTTTGAACCGTATGTCCTAGAAACAAAATTCTTTTGTCCACTGATTCCTTGGCTCAAGACGATTCGATTGCACCCTATGACGTCATTTTCCGTCATGAAAATTTTCCCGCCATTTTGAATTTTATGAAAAACCTACTTTGTCGAACTCCTCCTAGGCCGTTCGTCCGATGTTCACGAAAATTGAACCACATCATCTCCTGACAATGTTGACAAAACGATATATAAACAAAGTTGATTCGTCAAACCGTTTACGAATAACTCGTGAAAGAATCTGAGGTAAAAGTCGCCAAAATGAAATTGAGGCTTTATCTCCCCAATGCATTAGCCTTTTCTGACCAAACTAGGTGTGTGTTATGTCAATCATGGTTTGAGGCTACCTGCAGAGTTTTGGCGCTCTGCCCCCTAGTGGTCAGGAGATATTAAAAAACTGACTTTTTTGCTTATAACTCCTGAACCCTTTGGCCAAAAATCATGAAACTGGTCTCTTTAGATCCAGTGGGTCATGCCGAGTCCTGTGATACCAAATTTTCCCATATCGGCCATTTTGAGCGTCTGCCATTTCGATTTTTCTTATAAGATTCTATGTTTAACAAACACATGACTTTAGTGCTCTGTCAGCAACGGTTTACCCAATTGAAAGCAAACTTTGCATGTGTCAATGTCACCACACTCTCAATGTACCACATGAATTGACACTACAATGTGGTTACAGCGCTGCCTGTTGGTTGAATGTGATAAACCATTAAATCGAATTACTAAAGACCCTATTGTTGATTTTTCAGCCATTTAGACTTAAGTCATATTGAAATGTCTTTAGATTCTTACTGCTGTTGGTCTGATGATGCCAGCCATGTCGGCATGACATTTAATGCCCTCCTTGCGCTTGGCCCCGTGATGGCTGCTAGCAGCTATATTTATTATTATTATTCTTCTTCTGCCATTGAAGTCTATGACAGCCCATAGAACCGTAAGCGGGAAAATGAAAAAAAGTTGGCACACTCATAAAGGAGAGTCCAATCATTGACCATAGCAAAATTGAAGTCTCTAACTCAATCTCTATAGCGCCACCAACCGTCCAAAGTTGCACTCACGTTTACGTAAATAACTTTTGAACCGTATGTCCTAGAAACAAAATTCTTTTGTCCACTGATTCCTTGGCTCAAGACGATTCGATTGCACCCTATGACGTCATTTTCCGTCATGAAAATTTTCCCGCCATTTTGAATTTTATGAAAAACCTACTTTGTCGAACTCCTCCTAGGCCGTTCGTCCGATCTTCACGAAAATTGAACCACATCATCTCCCGACAATGTGGACAAAACGATATATAAAGAAAGTTGATTCGACAAACCGTTTACGAATAACTCGCGAAAGAATCCGAGGTAAAAGTCGCCAAATTGAAACTGAGGCTTTATCTCCGCAATGCATTAGTCTTTTCTGACCAAACTAGGTGTGTGTTATGTCAATCATGGTCTGAGGCTACCTGCAGAGTTTTGGCGCTCTGCCCCCTAGTGGTCAGGAGTTATGAAAAACTGACTTTTTTGCTTATAACTTCTGAACCCTTTGGCCAAAAAACATGAAACTGGTCTCTTTAGATCCAGTGGGTCATGCCGAGTCCTGTGATACCAAATATTCCCATATCGGCCATTTTGAGCGTCTGCCATGATTCGATTTTTCTATTCCCATATCGGCCATTTTGAGCGTCTGCCATTTCGATTTTTCTTATAAGTTTAACAAACACATGACTTTAGTGCTCTGTCAGCAATGGTTTACCCAATTGAAAGCAAACTTTGCATGTGTCAGTCACCACACTCTCAATGTACCACATGAATTGACACTACAATTTGGTTACAGCGCTGCCTGTTGGTTGAATGTGATAAACCATTAAATCGAAATACTAAAGACCGTATTGTTGATTTTTCAGCCATTTAGACTTAAGTCATATTGAAATGTCTTTAGATTCTTACTGCCGTTGGTCTGATGATGCAAGCCATGTCGGCATAACATGTAATGCCCTCCTTGCGCTTGGCCCCGTGATGGCTGCTAGCAGCTATATTTATTATTCTTTTTCTTGTGCCATGGGAGTCTATGGCAGCCCATAGAACCGTAAACGGGAAAATGAAAAAAAGTTGGCAAAAGTTGGCACTCATTAAGGACAGTCCAGTCATTGACCATAGCAAAATTGAAGTCTCTAACTCAATCTCTATAGCGCCACCAACTGTCCAAAGTTGCACTCACGTTTACGTTAATAACTTTTGAACCGTATGTCCTAGAAACAAAATTCTTATGTCCACTGATTCCTTGGCTCAAGACGATTCGATTGCACCATATGACGTCATTTTCCGTCATGAATATTTTCCCGCCATTTTGAATTTTATGAAAAACCTACTTTTTCGAACTCCTCCTAGGCCGTTTGTCCGATTTTCACGAAAATTGAACCACATCATCTCCAGACCATGGTGACAAAAAGTTATCCAAAGAAAGTTGATATGTCAAACCGTTTATGAATAACTCACGAAAGAATCCGACGTAATGATCGCAAAAATGAACTTGAGGCTATATCTCCACAACGCATTAGCGTTTTCTGACCAAACTCGGTGTGTGTTATGTCAATCATGGTCTGAGGCTACCTGCAGAGTTTTGGCGCTGTGCCCCCTAGTGGTC